>JASDQU010682721.1:9787-39636 GCA_032191745.1 Picea mariana | reverse complement strand
GCGATCCTCGATATCTTCTTTTCTCTGATCGATGGCCCACGACCTTTCGTGATTAGACAGTCTTGATCTCATCGGGACTTTGCGTTTCTCGATTTCACGTATTGTGATATCGGAGGTTGGAGAACCTTCTTTCTTTGACTTTATAGTGAGCAAAAAGATGATCTGTGACCACGTGTCCTGCCTGAAGATGGACGGTCCTCCTGCTTTCTAGATTTTATAAGCCCGCTTCACTTTGCACTTTAAAGAATGTGCAGGTTCTCCTGGATCTGACGACGGTTGGGACCTGTGCTCGGATATAACACCTAAGATCCGTTCTCTTCTACTGTGAGCTCCTTCCTTTCTGAATTCCTGAGTTCCTAAGGAACTCTCAGCTAACCACCGTGCAACTGCTTCTCTCGGTCTTATGGATTATTTAAGTTTGACATTAATGACAAAACCAAGCCCTGTGCAAACTGACCAACAAAAATCATGACTTATCCTGATTCCAAACTGATCTGACAGAAGCTTCATTTGGTCAACCCTCGAAAAGTGGCAACAATCAAGGAAAAAGTAGAAAAAATGCTTGAAGTCAGTTTTATCTACCCTGTACAATTGACAGAATGGGTATCAAACCTGGTTCCGATTAACAAGAAATAGGGCATGATTCATGTTTGTATGGAATTCCATGATTTGAATAAGTGCTTCCCGAAAGACAGTTTCCCTACCCCGTTTATCGATCAGATTGTCGATGAATGTGCAAGATGCGAAGTCTTTTCGTTCATGGACAGTTTTTGGGGATACAATCAGATTCAAATCAAACCCAAGGACTAGCATAAAAGAACTTTTATTTGTCCTTGGGGTACCTTCGCATATCGTAATATGCATTTTGGCCTAAAGAATGTTGGAGCCACCTTTCAGTGGGCCATGTCATTCACTTTTCACGAACTCAAACAAATAGTCGAGGCATACCTTGATGATATATAATCACGTTCTCGCATGAGATCTGATCATCCCACCCATTTATGACTAATATTTCAATGATGTTGCTACTATCAGATTCACTTGAATCCTAAAAAATGTAGTTTATGCATGATGTCAGGTCATCTTTTAGGTTTTATTGTTTCGACAATAGGGACCATGGTCTATCATCTAAAGGTTGAGGTGATAGTTCAATTTCCTTCCCCATGCATGATACCCTAGCTTCAAAGATTACAGGGGAAAGAAAATTTTATTCGGTGTTTTTTTGTGAATTACAACGATATCACTAAAGGTTTTATGCGTCTTTTGAAAAAAGGGGTCCCATTTTGTTGGGATGTAGCCTCTCAACTCTCCTTTGAAGCATTGAAATGTTCCCTAATGTTTTTCCCTCTACTCCGACCTTCTGATTATAAAAAATATTTCTTGTTGTATTTGGTTGTTGTCGAGTCGACCATTGGCATTGTATTGGTTTAAGAAGATGATATGCTCAAAGAGAACATTATATATTACCTTAGTTGAGTCTTGGTTGGATCATAACTCAACTACTCTCATATTGAGAAACTTGCTTTGGTGGTTGTCCATGTTGTCCAATGGTTCCATCACTACATTTTTCTTTGCAAGACCACCATCATCGCCATCGTCAACCCTTTCCAATATGTATTAACATGACGGGTCATTGGTGGAATGATCAGTAGATGGATATTCATATTACAAGAATTTGAATTGGATTTTGTTTCTGTGAAATCCAAAAAGTCATTGGTCTTTGCCGAACTCATATCATAACTTCCAGTTGAGTCTAGTGATATCATGCCTGAAGAATTGTCTATTAATGGAGATCTTTTTCTTTTTGCATCTTCAGACCCCTGGTATGGAGATATACTTTTGTATCTCCAAACTTTGAAGTTCCCTGCTTCTTCTTCTCACGATGAGCTTCAACAAATTTGACATCAGGCGTGAAACTATCTTATCCTCGATGACACGTTGTATCCTCGAGGTGCAAAATGAATTATTTGGCGATGCCTTACCCACAAAAAAGAAGAGATTGTTTTGAATGAATGTCACACTGGAGCATGTGGCGGTCATTTTCCTGGGTTGGAAACAACCCAAAATATTCTACGTACAGGTTACTTCTGGCCCTAATTAATCAAGGATTGTGTAGAGGCAGTCAAGAAGTGCCACCCGTGCCGGATCTTTTGTCAAAAGATGCAAGCACATCCTTCTCCTATGTTTCTAGTCATTGTTGTTGATCCTTTCACCAAGTGGGGGATTGATTTCACTAAATGTCATCCGTCTTTAGCTAGTGGGCATTGTTACATCATTGTAGCAATAGACTACTTCACAAAGTGGTTCAAATCTATGCCAACATTTAGCAATGATGGAAAAACAATGACTCTTTTCATCTTTAATAAGATATTATCAAGGTTCGGTATCCTGAAGGAGATTTTCATTGACCATGGTAGTCACTTCCAAAAACAAATTATGACTAAATTAACGTCAAATCTCGGGTTCAAACGGGAACATTTGTCACCTTATTACCCGCAAGTGAACGGTCAGGTTGAAGCTGTGAATAAGTCCCTCAATACTATTCTTCAGTGGATGATCAATTATGCCAATTCGAAATGGCATTTGATGTTGTATTTAGTATTGTGGGCCTACCAAGCGTCTGTGAAGACTGCCACCAATTTTTCACCTTTTCAACTCAGTTATAGGCTGGAAGTAGTCTTAACTATTGAGTGCCAGATTCCTTCTTTAAAGTTGGCAGTGGAATTATTGTTGAACACTTCACCGCTTGAGGAATTCCTTCTATATGTCGAGCAAATCGATGAGTAGAATCGTGATGCAACCTTAGCCAATGAGGCTTATAATCAATGAGTCAAGTGTTAGTATGATCTGTCCATTCGTCCTTAGATTTTCTTTGAAGGAGATCTTGTCCTGGTCTATGATCAAGGCAAAGATCCCCTAGGGGTAGGCAAGTTCAAACCCATGTGGTTCAGACCATTCAATATGAAAGAGGTCTTGGAGAAGGGTGCTTACCATCTAGTTGATTTTGATGGAAATGCCTTGGAGGAGCCTAGAAATGGGCTCTACCTTAAGAAGTACTACTCTTAGGTTGGTCACCTAGGTGACTTCCTGTATATATATAGCCTCTTATACATTTTTTTTATTTTTTGTTTTGTGGACGTGTAGTTATTTATGTGTTCACTTTCACAGATGTCAAGTGAATTGAAGGTTTATTTTGGGTTCGTGGACAATGCTAGCTGACACACTCAGAGGCTTACTTCCATAGCTTGGGTGATTTTCACACCTAGAGGCCAATTTCTATCTTCCGAAGGTATTTTTCTAGGCGAGGATACAAACAATGTTGTTGAGTACAACGCAGTGATAGAATTTCTTCATGACACTTTGTCACATGGAATTTCTCGCCTCCAGGTCTACCTAGATTCTTAGCTAGTTGTGTCCCAATTAAATGGGGTTTACTGTGTTTATGATCCCACTCTGCACCGATGTTTCCTTCATGTACATCTCTTATAACGATATTTAGATTACATTACATATAACCATGTTCCTAGGAGATTTATTCATTTAACAAATAATCTAGATAATCAAGTTTTAGATTGGCATGTTGCAAGTTTTAGATAGACGTATTTTCGGTGCAAGTTTAACCCTTTTTCGAACTGACTAGACTAACTCCAAAAAATTTACTCCCTGGAGTCTTCTTTTGCAATTTTTCAGACTCTCTAAACGTGAAAAAACTATTGATCTTATCTTCTCTGGGCTCATAAAAAATTACATAGAAGGGGTCTCCCTGTGTCATGCTTAATCGCATTGTGGGTCTCATCTTTGTGTTTTTGGCCTAACGCCGGTTGTTGAGGAAAATATATGAATTTATCTTACTCAATCATTTTCAAATCTTGTTTGGCTAAGGCAAGATAGTCGAGAATATTACCCTATGTTTATAGCCTCAAAATGTATTTCCCAATCCAAAAGTATTAATTACAAGGGCTTAGGTTGATTTTTTAAAATAAAAGATTGTTGCAAAATATAACATTTTTATATAATTTTCAGAATATAATAGATTGCAGAAAGTAAATGTGGAGATCAAAAGAAAATATACCAAGTCACATATTAACACAAATGAGACAGAATAGAAATCTCTTTATTTCATTCCAAGAAATCAAAAGTATCATTCTCTTACAAAAATCCATGTGGGGGCATGGACCAAGGTCAAACTTAGAAATCCCCAATGAAAACCATACAAAATGACTTTGACAAGAAGTATAAACTGAACTTTAAAAATCTAGATCAGCTTGCCACAGACTGTTTCCCACTTGACTCTGCACAATATCCTTTATCAGTCATAAAACTCAATTCATAAATAGACAAGTCTACACTGACTATGAAAGATATATCAACAACTCTGAAACAAGCATCTGAATGATATGGTTCAGCTTTGAACCTTGCTATCTACAAAAGGACCCTACTGTCAAAAAGAGAATTAGGCCTTTAATAAATTGAAGAATGAATGAAAACTGAACTATCTCAATGAAACTCAAGAGCAAACCTTAGTATGATTTCTCCTTCTATTCTCCCCTTGTTCTTCCTTCTCATTTGGCTTTTATGCATTCCAAATTAGTTGAAGTAGTTCAACTACCTCATTTAGTTAATTTAACTAAAACTTAACTAATCTTTAGTTTAGGGGAAGTAATAATAATAATAATAATTAAGAGTCTTTTATTAAATAATAACTAAGTAGGTGGGACCCCTTGTGACTCCCTTTTATTTCTTAACAAAAATAAACATAATTAGACAACCAATTAAACACATGCCTCCTTGTGGATCCCATAATTATTTCCACAATTTGAAATTTAAATATCAAAAATATTTCAAATTATATCCAAAACGTTTAAATATCCACAATATTAAAAAATATAGTGTGTTGTCCAAAACGTTTTGTAGTCCATTTTTCTCAATAAATCGATTATAAACACATAATTAAAATCCATATTTTCCACTTTGAGAGGCAATTATTCCTTTGTCAGTGTTGTCTCCTTTAGACTTCCTAGAAATAGCCTTAGGTTGGGTGGAACCTTGAGGCTTGATCTCACAAAGGACATGGGAGCAGTCATCTCTCAAGTGCATACAAGAGTACACTGACTTGGCTGAATCACTTGAAGGAGAGGAGGGAGCAACAACAACTTTACCTTTGTGATGCACATGGTGAGCCTCGGTTTTGAGTTGTTTTCTTGAATGGGAGGACTGGACAGATGAGTGTGCAGGGGAAATGTGAAATTTTGGGTTTAAAGGTGGAGGAGGGGGAGATAATGACAATTTTGTCCAACCACGATGGTGGGAGACTGTTGGGTGAACAATCTCCTGCCATACATCATTCTTGGGAACTTCGGGTTGCAAAGATACATGGGGAGGCACAAGGATACCAGGAACATTTTAGGGCTAGAAGGGAGGCCTCTCTGGTCTAGGATGGACTATCCCTTTCCCAATACAATTGAAAAACCAATCTTGAAAAAGTTGGTTCAACTCCTGAGGATCGACATTGAAATGTATTGAGAATCTGGGCCCTCTAGGCCCTCCGTTCCAGTTACCTTTTCCCCTATTTTTTCATCCATGACTTCCTTTGTTGAAGAATCTCATCCTATATGCAACAATTATTAGCAACTAGCTCTTAACATACCATACATAACATTCTCTTAATATGAAAAAAAGTTTGGCTCATAAATTAACATAAGACCCATGCAATCCAATCCATAAAAGTCATTTAATAATTTTCAAATGAGTAGGGGGTAAAAAGGGTTCATAGGATATCTGGGGGGATTGTAATGAGCGAAAAAGTGATATCATGACATGGAGTAAGAACACGATTACTGCTCGATAATTCATTAAATAAATGACTATGCAAACAACACCAAAATATGTCAGCTTCCATCTATCTCTGTGTCATTTTTTATCACTATCATAAAAATTTTTCATTTTATTTTAGTGAACAGGGAGTGCAAAATGAATTTGGGATAGTGAGGGGATTTATAATGAGCGAAAAAGTGAGAAAATGAGAGGGAATTATACGGATACTGTTCATAAAATAAATTAAATTAAACAACAATCATAACTCTATTTCAATTTCAATCCAAAAGCATCCACTTCCAAGACCAAGATCCTTGAAATGTTCCTTAATTACATACAGATTACTTGTTGTCTTCAATTAAAAAATTTAATTTCCCAGAAATCTTCGATTTATACCAATCTGTGTATTCTATATAATGACTATGCAAATCATTTCCAATTCCATAGTAACAACATAACCATTCGAACCACAATACTGCATGCTCTAATGATGATATCTTTTAAAAAAATCATAATATGAAAAGTGATTCCCATTATCTATATCCAATATTCCTCCTTGGTAATCAAACAATAATAGACCTAGGATTAAAAATCAATAGTCAATTGTCATAAAACAATAATCAGGCCCTATTAAATCACCCACAAGACCCTTTTAAATATGGAAATAATCGAGAGCATGCTCTATGAACCTATCATACACATAGGTCTTCAACCATATAATCATCGATACCAATATTAATTCCAAAACTATACCTAACCAAAAACATATAGCTCTGAACATAAGATCTGCATTCATCAAACATATACAGACTTCCTTCCAAAATAAACACTTGAATAAAGACAGAGCCATAAGATGCATGAAGAGAACATAACCATATCAAAACACAGGTGTCTCTTTTAATATTTACATAATCATGATCGTGCTAGGATTTAACACAATGATGATTGGAAAGACCACAATCGACCAAATGAAAATCTATTGGGTTGTAGGTAATTCATACAAATTAATCATAGAGAGAAAATCAAGAAAGGTCCTGAAGTTAGAGATCCTGTTCCCTTTTATAATTTACCACAATAATTAAACTGGTAAACGAAAATATTGACAGTCTCCAAGAGGTTCCCGAGGAAAATAGAATCAAGTTAGGATCAATAGAACCAAGTTGGGTTCAATAGAATTTTATTGCAGAGAGGTAACAAAAGTTTGCTTGATCTTTGAAAACACAGAGGGCTCATAATATTTTTACCTCCTCAATAATTTACCACCGAGAAGCAACCGAAGGTAGAAAATATAATATTGGAAGAACAAAGATCCGTGCTCTTTAGGAAACACCACAGTTATTTCAACTGATAACCCCAATATCTTGACAGAGCCATAAAGAGAATGAGCGAGTAGAAATAAGGAAATTCGAGCTCAACAACCCAAGCACACATAGATGCCTCTTAAAACTTTATTGCAGAGAAGAAATGAGGGTTGATTTAACAATAAAGAATCCTCTAAAAGACGGAGAGACCGTGTCTCATCCAACACCCAGGAGGTCTATAACATTCAAAAAACAATTGACAGTGAGGCTTCACAACATAACATCTGGCCATTATAATAGATATGAGAGGAGCGAGTGTTAAAAAACTTGTGAAAAGAATCCCGGAGCACAATTCGTAGCCATTCAATACATACATAGGCCTTGTTGGCCCTTGAACAAGTTTTGGATATCCTTGGTAAGGTTTGACCTATTTTTGGACTTTGATAGGCTATCGAAGATGAAGCGCAAGTTGAAGCAGAGATTGTGGAATCTCAACCCCTTTTTAGGGATTTTTGGGTTTTGGGCTTACGTAACAGGTATGGGGATGTCGCCCCATGGGCTTACCCATGTTTAGGCCCATTTTGTAATGTATAAATAGATGTCTAGGTGATGTAGAAAGAGGTGAGGGATGATATAGACATCTGTGTGATGATGTGCTAAGTGCAGGTGATAGTTGTACATGCTTTGTGCATACTGTGTGAAGCTTGCAAGGCTAAGTGCAAGTGACTGTAAGAGATTGTTTAAAGGCTTTGTGTTGTAACCTAGCTCGGGGGAGAAGTGGATGCATATCTCCTATCCTATGCAGAGTAGGATCTTGTGGCTCTGTGCATGTAGACGATTGATTGAAGATAATAAAGAGAAGAATAGTTGGTGTACTTAGCCCCAGGTTGAGGGTGAACCATGTATATCTTGTGTTATGGTTGTTTTGGGCATTGTGATTGTTTTATTGTTCATATGGTTAATGCTTAGTTCTTTTATATTGATGTATGTTTAGATGAATATAATATCTTAGTTCTTAGTAATGTGAATGAATGTTAGATCTGATCTGTTTCTTTATGCTTAGTGCTTGAATATATTAGATCTGGATGAATACTGCATTGCTCTGTAATTAGGGTTTATCTGTGCTATAAACAAAGGTTAAATACTAATGAACTATAATTGTTAAGTGTTATGTTAAGGTGTTGTAATCACAGATCTGTGTCCCAGCTAAGGTTGCAGACACTGGAGTCCTTCAACCACCCCTGCCTCTACCTCGGGTGAGACTTCATATGCTTCACAGGTGTTTTTGAAAGGGTCGGTAGTTAGGGTTTTGTTGGTACAATGTTGAAGCATTGAACCCTAGGTCTGCCCCTGTCCCAACAAATGGTTCCTATGTCGGGACTAAAACTATGATTGTTGGGAACTGAAGAAAAGAGAAAGCTCTATGCATAGATTTGCTACTTTAGTGCACAATATTCTACTTGCCTTGTGAAGCTTTGTGCTAAGAAGAGAAGTTTGATCTAAAGAAAAGAGGTAAGATCTTGAGGCTTTGTTCTCCGAGAAAGGTAATATAAGTGAAATTTTTTATTTCGAAAGAATGGATCTAGGTATGTTTAATAGATCTGGTCCTAATCTAAAAACTAGGGTACAACCATAAGAAAGAAGATTTGATATGAATAGATCTGATAGAAATAATGAAAGATATGTTATTCCTATGCATAGAAAGAATGTTTGGACTAATAAATGGATGCAGGATCCTAGGAATAATTTTTTTGCAGGTTAATTATTGTAACCCTAGTGCGCAGTACAAAAAAAGTTGAGGATCATTTAAGAGAAAGCGAGGATTAACTCTTTGTTACAGTTGTAAAATACTGGGCCATCTTGCTAAGGATTTCCCTAATAGAAGATCTAGTTGTCTTTGTTGTAAAGCTATGGACCATGAAGTTTTGGATTTCCCTAGAATTATTGCTAATCTTAAAAGAATGAATATGAGACTAGAAAAACCTAAGGAAGGCCAAGAAACTAATACCATGGAAGAGCCCCAGAAAGAATCAGAGACTGTATTACTACGAATGAAAGAAACCCTGAATGAGCACAGAAATATCAACTTGTCAGAGATCTTCAAAGAAAAAGAGTTTATAGAAGCAAGAATAGGAGACTTCAACATAGACTGTGTTCTGGATGAGGAAACACAGGTGAATGTCATGACAGAAAGTACTTGGGAAATTTTGGGAAGTCCTGCTATGGTTCCTTCATAGGAGGAATAAGATTCTTTAGAGGAAAACTAATAACCCTATGTGGAAGACTTACCCAAACCTCTATGCGTGCTCATGGAACTTCGACAGAGGAAGAATTTGAGTTTGTTATATTCATTGAGAACATCGCCCCATTTTCTATGTTATTAGGAAAACCCTAGATTGAGAGAGATTATATCTGGAGAAAAGAAGAAGAGGCCCTAGAACATAAAAAACAAGAATTAAAATATTTCATGACTAGGAGAATAGCGTGCTTGATATAAGAATAGGAGGACAAGTTGAAGCAACTTAGGACTAGAGACCGAGTTGTTGAAGCTGAAAAAATGAAGGAAGACTTGAAGAACCTATCCATACAGGAAAGTAGAGAACCTACCCCAGACAGAAAAGGAGTATTACCCTGGAACCCTATGATAGAATCTCATCAGTGCAAAGTTACTATGTTGAGTACAGATAAGAATCATAATGGAAAGAAGAATACCAAGATGCAGATCACAGGGAAGAAATCTAGAAAGCTCAGTAAGAAGAGAGAAAAGTAGGAGGTTCCATAGGAGACTTAGTAGAAGGTAGGTTTGCAAAACTTGAACTTTGTTGAGATATCAGAACAACACCAAGTGGCACTTCACCATGGCAGAGCGATATGGCCGTTGGAAGCATTATAACCATTAGACCAATGCCCCGAATGGTTAGAACAACAATTATGGCTAGAAATCTCACCATTGGGTCATTGGGACCATGCCGTAACAGACAGAACTGCATTGATAAAGGCTTTTCACCCTTTGGAGAGATCTGTTACACCGTTGTCTACTTATTTTGTCGACTGTTGCACCGAGAATAATTTTGCAAATTGTATCCGCGCCAATGAGAGAACTCATTTTTTCCATGTTGTGTTTACTAAGACTTCTCTACTCATTGAATGGTTGTTCATTGACCTCAGTATCCGATACTGAGCATGTATGTCAGACAAACTCAGTGCAGTTGAAAATTTTGTAGAAGAAATCTTAATCGATATAATGGCCAAAAAATTAATGTCTACAGGGATTCAAGCTTCATCAATGAGAGGAGTGCAAGCCTCTCCGTCGACTACTCATGGATCTGGACCATCCTAATCCGCAGCCGAGAAAATAACCAAGCATCTAGATGACTTGGCAAATGCGAAGTTGATCCCGTCTATCCTACCCGACTACATCCCGCCCTTGGATGGCATGGTGAGTCATGATAGTGTCCCAAGGGACTTCGATTACACCTTGTTTACTATGTACCTCCCGAAGGGGATACATGCAGTGCGAACCTAGCTAGACAAGATCATGACATTAAAATTCAACGACTTCAACCTAGGGGTTCACAAGAACCACAACATGCTCACCCATCATAGGTACTTGACTAGGATGAAGGGGAAGAACTAGAGGATAATCCCCCAACCATGGACTATGAACCTCGCACAGTCCACTGTCTTGAATGTAATACCACATTTTGGAAGGCACCAAGAAATTAACGCGTGTGTTAAGCTCCTACTGTCGTGATACCATGGCATCTATCCGTGGCTAGACAAATGCATCACCATTGACCCAACGTTGATCCATAGGATCACTGGGTTGAGCATGCAGGGACTAGACCTGCAAGAATTCTACCCAGGGAAGGTTGCAGATCACGCCTTGACACAGAGGATTAAGGATACCTATGGCGATGTAGAAAAGGGGATGCAAGGCTACAAGGTATCCTCCATCCAGAATGACGTAGTGCACCTAGCCTACTAGCTGATCGCAGGGAAGCTAGTGAGAAAGAACAGACATACACAGTTCACAGGGTTCATTGTTGACCTCGCTGGAAAATGCGTAGAAGGACTATATATGAATTGGGCAAAGTACTTAGTCAACCAGTTGGAATTGGATTTCCGCGAAGATGAGGATCAGGGCTATGAGTTCTACTTTAGATGTCTCCTAATCCTCATCGCATTTACATATTGGGAGATGCCGGAAGGTGTGACCTTCCCCAACATTGCGTCGTTTAAGATACTCACTGTGAAGTTCACCACTCTTTGGTATTCGAGCGATATGGGAAAACAATGGCAGTCGAACGTGGTATTCCATACCTACTATCTGTAGTTAAAGAGGGCCATTAAGGTTGTCCCTCGCATGACCTCGAACACCCTACGCCGGTTCAGGCCCCTTATGAAGTTCTGCATAGATCGATATTTTACTTATATAACTGTGTGCACAGACAAGAGTAAAGAAGAACTTCAATCATATTATAAGCTCACAGAAGAGGACCTAGAAGAGATAACCAAGGACTGGCCTACAGAGCTCCTTATCCCTGTTGACCTCGTAGAATTGTATGATCCCAAACTAATCATAATCTCATAGGCCACTCATGAATCACATGATACACCTGGAACCAACAGAAGGAAGAAGATAAAAGAGGTACAAAACCTGATCAGTGCATCAGAAGAAACTACATCAGAATCACTTGGAGGAGGAGGTAACGACAAAGTAAATAAAGAAGAGAATAATGGGAAAGAAGATCAGAAGAAGCAAGGCAAGGTAACACCACCTAGGGATCCCTTTGATGAGATTGATCCATCTAAGAAAATAAAGGTTTCTCGCACGAAACCTATCTCGCGGAAGAAATCCAGAGCTAGTAAGACCAAGTTGTAGACTATGCTCATGCTCTATGACTTTGACTTCATCATCGCAGCTGTATAAGATGCTTTGCAGGACATTTTGTATAACAACGAAGCCAAACAAGAAGCCATGTATGATAGAATTGAGACAGAGCTAAGAGGAGTTCAGAAAGCCCTTCACTCCAACCACGTAGTGTCCACTGTGCCCCCGCCATCAGAAGAACTAGAGTTGGGAGACGAACCTACCCAACTCTGTAGACTAGCCAATGCGATTGAAGCTCACCTTCATCGTGCATAATAAGAAAAGGAACAGGACATGGTGGCCCTGAACCAAGCACAAGAAGCAGTGATAGAGAAATGCAGGATTGTGCAGCAGGAGAAGGCTGCCCTCTAGTCAAAATTTGAAGAAGTGAAAGCACAAATCCAGTGAGAGAAGGAACAACTACTCACTGATCAGGTTGGAGTAAAAGAAGCACTCAAAAGAGCACTCTACTCTGTGACAGGCTTAGAGAAAAAGGAGGAAGACCCAGTAGAGCATCAAGTAGCGAATCTCGCTGAAGCCATTCAACAACTTCAATAGAGAATAACATATCTAGAGCTACAATCAGTGCCAAACACTCTGCAATACATGTGGGATCAAAGAGAAGCAACTTCTCAGAGCACAGTTGAGAGAATCAAGACCTTCGCCATGGAATGTAAACAACTCAGTGATCGCAGTGCACAAACTTATGAATGACTTACTGAAGACCCTGAACTAAAGACACTAGAGTCCCAACTCCAGGAGTAAAAGAAACAAGCAAAAATGTTATAGGCACAGTTGACGCTCTTGTTTACAGTTGAAAGAATGAAAATATCACAGGAACAATGCACTATTCAACAACAAGTCCATGCCATACAGAGAAAATTCATGGAAGTGACTCAGAGGCTCCAGCAAGTCCAGGATGCAACTTGTCAACTGTTTGAGGAGATTGAAGGATGAGGAGTAGAACTAGAGCAAGTAGTTACTACAGTTGAAAAATTCTTGGAAGGACCTATGAATGAGGCAGTTCTTCAGGAGCTCATCGAGTAGGAGGCCTTGGTGCAACAACAGGTCGAAGCAGCTCAAGCCAAGATTCATGCTTTTGAGGAAAAAATAACCAAATCAGAGTGACTCGGGATGAGTCAAAGGTGAGTGTTGGGGGCCTGTTGGCCCTTGACCAAGTTTTGGAGATCCTTGGTCAGGTTTGACCTATTTTGGGACTTCGATAGGCTATCAAAAATGGAGCACAAGTCGAAGCAGAGATTGCATAATCTCGACCCCTTTTTAAGGATTTTTGGGTTTTGGTCTTATGTAACGGGTATGGGGATGTCAGCCCATGGGTTTACCCATGTTTAGTCCCATTTTGTAATGTATAAATAGATGTCTAGGCGATGTATATAGAGGTGAGGGATGATATATACATATGTGTGATGATGTGCTAAGCGTAGGTGATATTTGTACATGCTTTGTGCATACTACGTGAATCTTGCAATGCTAAGTGCAAGTGACTGTAAGAGATTGTGTAAAGGCTTTGTGCTGTAACCTAGCTCGGGGAAGGAGGATCTGGTTGAGTTCATGTAGATCTCCTATCCTATGTGGAGTAAGATCTTGTGGTTCTGTGCATTTGGATTATTGACTGAAGATAATAAAGAGAAGAAGAGTTGGTGGGTGTAGCCCCAGGCTGGGGGTGAACCACGTATATCCTTTGTTATGGTTGTTTTGGTCATTGTGATTGTTTTATTGTTCATATGGTTAATTCTTAGTGATGTTATCTTGAGGTATGCTTAGATGAATATAATATCTTAGTGCTTAGTAATTCGAATGGATGTTAGATCTGATATGTTTCTTTATTCTTAGTGCTTGAATATATTAGATCTGGATGAATACTGCGTTGCTCTGTAATTAGGGTTTATCTGCGCTGTAAAAAAAGGTTAAATACTAATGAACTAGAATTGCTAAGTGTTTTGTTAAGGTGTTGTAATCACAAATCTGTGTCCCAGCTAATGTTGCAGACACTCGAGTCCTGCAACCACCCCTGCCTCTACCTCGGGCGAGACTTCATCTGCTTCACAGGTGTTGCTGAAAGGGCCCGTAGTTAGGTTTTTTTTGGTACATTGTTGAAGCGTTGAGCCATGGGTCTTCCCTTGTCCCAACATACCTATATTTACATTATGGGAAAAACAATATTGTACTGTGGAATGCTTTCGGTGATAATAACAGTAAAGAACAATCCATACAAACAATAGCTCGGGGCTTATCCAAAAAGAACCACACCACTATCGACAATTGCACTCTGACATGGATAAAGAATCACAACAACAGTCGAGATGAAGAAGGGGGTGACAAAAACTGATACCCTGACTAGTGGTAAAACCCTACAATAATAAAACTTAGAGATCGTTGCACTACTGTTATCATTTCCCACAGAATATCATCATAAAAAACCAAGCTGACCGAATTCATTTTTATAGATAACCAATGCGTAGACTTTACAAGTAATAACCCCCATTATTTTCCTTTAAAATGCCAACATTCCACAATAATCACAGATAACTCATAACACAGTATCGATATTCAGTCAAAAACTCAAGACAAGAACATAACCCATGCAATCCTGAGATACCATTTGATTCATAATACAGAGAGTCCATCATGGATGGAAAGAAAAGAGCCTTACATGTGAAAAATCTCACTTCATTGAAGAGTTGGTTTGAGTTTTCCCCTTCCAAAACATGAAATCGCATAGCTTCCACAACCAATAGAAAAAAATGCAACTATGCTAGGGTGATAGGCTCAAGGGAGGTTTGGAGTGACGTGAAATAAATGCACTTCACTTCTCACCTGGACCTATTCAATTTCACATACAAGTCATCCCATTAACATAACATCAACAATTAAATTCAAACCATAACCATTGCATAATTCAATGCCATATCCATTGTATAGTGTGCCACCTGAAACATATCAAGACCATACGTTAACATTACCATATGTGCTTCCCATATAATCCTTAAACAAAATCGCATAATATTTTAACCCAAACACATAGTATAGCAGCTAGGTCCATCATTCACATTTGTCACTATTACACATATACCTTCAAGGTTTATATGTAAACCTTTGGCCATAGCCTTAGGAATTATTTGTAGTTTCTTTCTTTTTGTTTGATCAATCTCCCACATAACCATATTATCTTTTTCATAAAATCATGTCTAGATTATTAATCAATGTGATAACATAACATAACACCTGTAAACAAATTATCTTTTGCATAAAATCATGTCTAGATTATTAATCAATGTGATAGCATAACATAACACATGTAAACAAATAATCCTCATATCCATAGCATTTCCGTGTATTGCAAGTGAATATCAACAACATTTAGCAACAATGCATCAACTATCCATGTTGAAATATCAAATGAAACCAAGACTGCATCATCGGTTGTATAGGACTATGTAGGCAACATCATAACAACAACAACATATAAGCATAGCATGTCTATCTTTGCACCTCTAGTCCACAAGGGGGTCCCACCTACTAGTTAAATATTATTATCATAAATAAATAATAGAGCTTAGAAATCCTTTTCGGGCATAATTCATCGTTACGATTTTAATCGTCAACAAACTGACGAATCCATAGGGAAATCTATTTCCAACAGATTAAGAACTCAGATTGTTTGGTTTCGCAGACCATGTAGACATCGGATCAATAAAATAGACATCATAATGATTATGCAACAGGGAATAAGTGAGCGGTTTTAAGGGGAAAATGACTGGGATTTTGGGAATAACTCATGTAAATTGTTAAGTAGGAGGGGGTTTATCCTTGTAAGCATAATCATTCGATTAATCATAGTGAAAACATTCTTGAATTCAAGGAGAAAAATATTCTGGTATTCTTTTTTGAATCTTGAAGTGGATGGAAGAAAAGGAAAGCAAAAAAGGGATAAAACCAACTATCTTATATAAAAATAGTTGAAGCAGATAAAAATTTCAATGATGCTTTCAAGAGGAACATCAAGATAGTTGTGTAACCTGATTGTTATTGATTAACAATATTTTGCAAAATAGCGTCGTTGTGGAAAAAATGATCCAACATTTTATTTTGACAAGAAATTAAGTCAAATAAAAGAAACAAAATAACAGAAATGGAATAATGGAAATATAATAACAGAAATGTAAAATAAAAGAAAATAAAACAAACTATAATAAATAAAACATTCCATACAACATTTAAAATTTCAAGTTGGTTCCACATAGTGTTTTAAGTGTGAATCGTTAGTGCTATAGGAAAACAATCACTCTTGTAAGTCCTTTAGGATATAGGAATTTGCGCCCAGGACAAAAGCGATCTTAAAAGGACCAAATCATAACTTTTGGAAATTTGAATGCTTTCCTATATCAGCATGAGCTGAATCCCACAACAATACCTTCTCATTAACCTTAAATTTGACAGCCTTGACACTTTTATTGAAATATATTTTAACAATTTGTTGTCTTCTATTTATATTATCCAAGGCAAACGTCCTCTGCTCCTCTAAAGCCAAAAGTGCATTCATTCTTTGAGAGATATAGAAAGAATTTAATTCTTCAACCTGTAGCATCAACCTTAGAGAATAAAGTTCCAACTCGGTAGGAAGAATGGATTCTTGACCATAAACAAGATAGAAAGGATTGCAACCAATGCTCACCTTGGTGTTAGTGTGATCTGCCCAAAGGGCGTAAATGAGGAGAGTGTGCCATTGACGACGATTATATTCAATGAGCCTCTTGATAATTCTTACCAGATTATTGTTTGTAGACTCGGCCTACCCATTTCCTTGGGGATAATAAGGTGATGAGGTAAAATGTTTAACCCCCAATTTAGCTAAAAATTGGGTTAGCTTAGAAGAAATAAAAGAAAGACCATTGTATGTAATGATTTCCAAAGGAAGACCAAATATGGAAAAAATATTAGTCTCAAGGAAATAAATCACCTGCTCTTCTTGTGAATGCTTAAGCAGGACAATTTCAGTCCATTTCATAAAATAGTCTATGGCTGCCAAGATAAAAACTTTCCCTGGTGAAGATGGAGGATTAATAGAACCAATAAAGTCCAAAACCCATTTTGAAAAAGGAAAGTCAGGGAGGATAGGTTGTAAAGGAATAACATAAATATGTTCTTTCCCAACAAACTTCTAGCACTTATCACAAGATATTGAAAAATTATAGGAATAACGAAAGATTGAAGGCCAATAGTACCCTTTCCTAATGACCTTAAAACCAATAGTTTTAGCAGAAAAGTGACCTCCTACATGAATAACGGAATTTGAAGAACCATGTGTTTCTTGTAACAATTTATGTGCTTCTTCACTGTTCACACACCAAAGTAACATACCATCGGTAGATATCCTAAACAAGAAGTCTCCTATAATGACGTATCTAGAAGATTTGAGACAAAGCCTTCTTCTTTGATGGGTATCTAATTTATCTGGACATCTTTTATTTTACAAGTAATAAATCGGATCTTTATGCCAAGGATGTTCATCCACTGGAAGGATTTGATTGTCAATGTAAAACAATGCTAATAGAGAGCTATCTTGGTCATCAATTTCTTCACTTGTTTCAGCATGCTCATCTAAGTGAAGGGCTAAGTCACTTCCCTTGATAGTTTTAGAAGTCATGATGGTTATATCATGCTCTTGGATCTTAGCAAGCCGTTGTGCAAGCTTCCCTGAAAAATAAGTCCGTGAGAGTAAAAACTTGACAATAGGTAAAGGGACTTTTACCAGCGTATTCTTACCTAAGATGAAGTGGTGAAATTTTTCAACAACTTTAACAAGAGACAAATCATGCTTTTCAATTAAAGAATATTTAAACTCATCATATGACAATCTTTGACTCATGTAAGTTGTTATCACTCTGTAAATTTTGTCTGGATGATATACAAATGACAAAGGTAACTGTTTCAACCAGATTTAGAGCTGAGGCACTAGCCTGCTCAACTCAGAGAGGGCTCTCTCATGTCACTTGATATTTCTTTGGAAATCAGTGGCTAGATTTGGTTTGTTTTGGGGGTTTTTAATAACATTGTTGGCAATGAAGGGGAGGAACACTCAGGGCTATGGAGTCAAAATTGTGAAAGTGAATGAAAATAATGACCAACCAATAGAACTCTCCATAGGATAAGGCTAAATGAGGCAATGAATCTGATTTATATTTGAATTTAAGTAGAGTGTAGGAAGAAAGGGAAAACATATAACTGCATCAGAGTATTACTGAAATGGATTCTGAATTTGTTAAGAAGAAATATACACAGTTTAAATTGCTAAGCCAAGAGCATCATAAGACGAATTCTGTTCTTTAAACTTTCCAATTTAAACAGATGAAAATATAAATGGAATAAAAGATCACAAGAAATACATACAATGAAGGAAGAAAAAACTCATATCACCACCATTAGAATCTTTTCATAGAGACTTCAAAAGCTTCTGCATATATATTCAATTCATCTTCAAAAAATTACTATAGAGTTTGAAATAACCAAAAGGTGCTCTTGCACTTTTGCCAACATTAATTCATTCAAATGCCCCAGTATTTATACAATTTGATTACAATGGCTGAAACCGAAACATTTCAGCTTCTAAAACTAATTATAGTAACTTCAACTGACAGTCTCGATATATGAACCAATTTACAATGATTACTCAAAACGCGTTTCAAAACTAGGAATGAATTCCTCTGACTGCTCAACTTCCTTTACAACATCTGGCTTGTCCCGATCTTCTATCGAATTTGTTGGTTTGGTCACACTTGGAGGTCACTTACTGGTCCCGGGAAAACTGCATTTTGTCTTTCCCAACCACACAATTTCCTTCCATTGTGAGTCAGAAGGAATCTAGTCGTCCATCATCTCCTTAATCAAAATCTCTAGGTCAATGCACGTAGCGTAGGACATAATTGACATACCAATCTTCACTATTTTAAATTGATTCAAAATTTCAAAGTCTATGGCCAAATATTCTACCAGACTTGGGCCTTTCAGACTTTCCTCCATAGCTTCAAATTTGGAATGGTCCATCCTACACTAAATGAGGAGAGAATTGTAGTCTTCTTGATTGTATAATGAATCTTTTCCATCCCAAAATGGTGGGAGGCCCTTGACAAACAATTGTTCAAACGTGTCTTTAAACTCTTGTATGTTGTGCTCCATTTCCATAGCTTTGTTTTGAATCAATTTGAGAAAGTTGTGTTTGGCGATGATTCTCCTGGCCCAGATGATCAATGCAGTTCTATCCTTTACCCTAATAGTCTGAATATTAGGAGTGGGCACAGAATTCAGCAAATCAATAGTGTTCTAGGCCCATTTCGAGGGTTTCTTGGCTAATGTTTCATTAACAATAGTACACCTTCTTCAGGCCATGGTAGCCACGATGTCTTTGTCATTTATAAAATTCATATAAACCCTAAACTTAGTAGCCTCTGCATCAATAACATCCCAGGCCACATGTTTAGCTCCTTGTAACCATGTTTTACCTTTCAACATCGTTTTCATCTTATCTATTCTCTCTTACAAATCTTGATTTTCTATTTGGAGTGGAGCCATATTTTCATATTTTATTTTCATCTCTTGTTTCATATTTTCCAAGGCCTCCTTAAGGATTTTGATTTCTCCTGTCTGTAAAATCACTTGGGACATGGCTTGAACCAATCCATCAGTGCTCGATCCATCTTCTACATTAGTAGGTACAATGATAGCCATATCTAATGTTGCTACTTGTCCTTGTAACCAATTCTCTTTCTCCTTTTCCAGCTGCAACACTTTAGCTTTGTAATTTAGTGCTTCTTTTCTGAACATCTCTTTCTCTTTCTCTAGAGAAGATAGCTCTACTGTCTGTGGATGGTCCATGGAGGGAATCTTTATTTTCTTCTTTAGGCTTTGTATCATCTTATCTTTCTCATATAAAGAATCCTTTACTCCTTGGGGGCCTTTAGATTCCAATCTTTTGACCTGTGTTTTCTAGGCCTTACTGGACATTTTCTCTTGCTTCAATTGTCCATCTAATTTGAGTGCAAGTGTTGTCAATATCGAAACCTTCAGACCTAAACTCAGATAGCCTAAATACAACATATCACTGACATTCCTATGGAACTTTACTTTGTCTGGGGCACCAATATTTTCATAATGCACCTTGATTTCAGACACTTTATCATCATCAACCACTGCTATGTTAAATGTATTTCTTTCCACATCCCTGACCGAGAGTAGAGAATCGTTATGCTGAGATATCTTCTCTACCTCTGGAAATAGGTCTCTTATTTCACTATTGTCCATACCTCCCTTCACAACATACTGGTTCATTAAGTCTTCTTTGGATTTATAAACTACTCCAGGTGTCTTGCTGAAGATATGTTTTCTGTTGCTGAAAACCCTTGAGCTACTTTCACTCTTTGGAATGCTTCCTGTACTAGCCTCCTCATTCTTGGCTTAATTTTCCCCCATATCCATGCTCATTTTATCTTTAGTTTCTTCTTCTTCCAGGTCCACTACCTAAGAAGATGGTGTGATTTTCATTTTCTTGAGAATATTTCCTTGACTACTCACACCCAATGCCTCTAAACTACTCCTCTTGTGATAAACACTCTCCTTTGGGGCTTTAATAATCAACTTCGGAGAAGTTTTTTGTGTCTGGACCTGCTGAGGGGGAGACTCTATCTATTGCGTATGATTAGGCTGCAAAGTGATCTCCATATTTGTGTAGACTTCCAAGTTTGCCAATCTATCAAATTCTTCAACTTGCTCATGTTCGTAGGGGCTTTGTCTGCTCATCAGCCTCCTCTTAGATATGATCTGGTGCGGGTCATATATCCTCCCCTGTAACTATGTAAACCCAAATTCATTTATTTTGGCTTGAATCTGAGGTAGACAAGACCTGGTCTTTACCACAAAGGGACGCACCATGAAAGGGGATTTTAAGTTAGATGCCTTGTGCGCCTTCAGAAAATGCTCTATCTCTGAAATAATCATTTTTCTGATGAACTCTAAGGAAAAGACTCTGGGAGTCAAAAAGACTGGTAAAAGGTAAGGTCCTTCTTGATATCCATATACCCAAATCACAGTAGATTGTATGAACAACATCCAATATCCCACCCTTCTCTTTGGGTTTGGTTGTAAAAATCTCTTCATTTCTTCTAGAACCCTTGGCAGGTTTGTGTCGAAGATAAGACTGTGCACCCTTGACATGATATTATTGATGAAAATAAGCATGGTGAGCCTCTTACATTCAATTGAGATGAATGTAGTTTCAGGTAATTCAGTCTTGTTCGATTCTAGGAACATTCTCAACATGTGAGTGTAGTATCTAAAGTGTCTTAATGAATTGAAATTTACTAACTATTGATGCATATTATCAACAATGAACCTATCGAAACTGATACAAACCGACTGACCAGACTCTGACATAAATAAGGTCAACAAGAAACCAAACATGACCTCTACTACAAAGTTGTCGTTATCCAACCGTCAAATTTGACTAAGCAGGGAACAAGCCCACTGGACCTCAATAATCATAATGTTTACATTAATAGGTAACGACAAACTTTCAGAATGGTGTTCAGGTTTGACGATGGTTTGCAGAAATAAGGTTTTTACTTTTTAGGGAATTATCTATATATTTTGATCATTTTTTCTTCCTCGAAGGGATTTGACACTGTGGGGGAAGACTCTGGTATATTAAGGGTGTGTTGAAGCAACAGACTATCTATTTCACATAAAAATTCTGACCCTATCTTGTTCAAAATGACCTTTTCTTCCTATGAATACTATTCTGCACACCAGCTGACGAACTCTGGGAAAGGAAAAATGACTTCTATGACATAAGGGGTGATGGATGCCTGGGATGCTTCGAGGAAGGGTATACATTTTCCAACATTGTCTAGAAGATTGGATCTCGACACGGAAATGGGTGAAATTGTTATTTCTGTGTCGAAAACGTTGGATTCTCTGTCAATTAGGTATTCTTCTCTAGATGCGAGATCTTTCTCAAGCATGGATAAAATGACAGGGTTAGCGGCCATGGTGAAAAATACCTATGAAGCAGAGAAGAAAGAACGAATCTGATTAAGTTTTGAGCTTGAGTTTTGAATGGATGCTTTGTGCCAATTTTTGAACATTTGAATGCTTCAAAATATCAAGGAATAATGTCTCCCCCCCCCTTTTATAGGTTCCTATCGATATTGGATATTGGGTAAAATGGTTTTAGGCAGACCGTTTTTCAACCTGATGTACCTCTAAGGGCTCCACGCATCAACGAATGAAACTGTAGTGGTTTTCCTCGGCCCAACATTGAATGATTATCCTTTGCGCTACTTCATTGCCCAATATGCGCCTTAGTCATTGATCCAGGCTGCTTCAAGATCGACGATCCACAGGGTCCAACCTTCTGCGCCTCCCCTATATTTTTCCATACGCCGCCAGATGTAGCCCAGTCCCCCAAGCTATCACGTTTCCACAATGATGTAGCTCTTCACTAAATTTCCAAAACTTGGATCCTGTATGAAAATTGTTATGGTGATAACATAAGCCATTGTTTTTTCATTAATTTGGTCATCACATTGCATGAGGATCACATAAACTTCTTCCTCTATGGCATTAGTATATATCATAAATTCCTTCTCAAATCTAGCTTCACCAAAACTAGTGCAGAACTGATTTCCTTATTGATCCCTACGAAAGCATTGTCGACGTCATTCGTCCAAGAAAAGGAGCGATCTTTCTTAAGAATATTATAATTGTCTTGACCATTATAGAAAAATCAGGAACAAACCTACAGACAAAGTTGATAACACCCATAAAGGCTTGAACCTCCTTTTTGAAAGTAGGAGCAGGAAGATTCAAGATAACAACAATCCTTTCGGGATCTATGCTTATTCCTGAATCATAGACAATGTGCCCAAGGAGCATGCCCTTATTAACACCGAAAAGACTTAGAAGGATATAAATAAATTTGAAATTTCCTACATTGCATGAGAATATTTCTAAGATGAGAAAAATGATCTGATCAGTTTTTAGAATGCACAGTTAAATCATCAAGATAATTTTGAATAATTTTTCTGATCAAATCATCAAAATCTATTTGCATGGCTCTTTGGAAAGTGGGACCTACATTATATAAGACAAAAGGAATATGTTCATAAGAGAAAGTGCCCCAATGTGTAATAAAAGTGGTTTTATATTTATATGTCCTTTTACCTTGATTTAATTGTAACCAGAAAAACCATCAAGTAAGGACATCATCTGTGACCCTGCAACTTGCTGCAAAATCATTTCCATATTAGGAAGAATAAAATGGTCTTTAATAATATATTTATTCAATGCATGAAAATCAACGCATAATCTAATCTAACTAGTTGCTTTCCGAACGAGAACCAAATTAGAAACCCACTCAGAATACTTAATAGGGAAAATTATCCCATCCTTCAAGATTTTTTCCAACTCCTTTCGAATAGTTGCTTCCAGTCCAGGGTTAATGGGTCTTTGTTTTTTCCTAACCAGTTTTATGCCCTCCTTGATAGAAATGGCATGCTGTATAAGAGTAGGATCAAAACCACGAAGATCCTCATAATACCAAGAAAAAACATCTTGAAATTCACCAAGCAACTTAGTGAACTTCAATTTTTCTTCATCAAAACATTGGGCACCTATTTTAACATTCTTTGGACAATCGGGTGTTCCAATGTTCAAGGAAATGGTTTCACCCACTTGTTTTTCAAATCCTCTTCTTTATGTTTTTCTTTGTTTCCTACATCACTTGATGAAAATGAACTTTCTAGAGGATTAAATCTCTTCAGAATTTTGTTGTCTTCCATTGATATAATTTCCTTAGGCTTATAAGGTTCATTTTGAATAAAAGAATAGATGCTCTCATCACTAGGAAAGACCTTCCATGACTCCACATTGTCCAGGATATGTGGACGATACAAATATTGAAAGGTGCAATCAGTTCTTTGTGGCAGAAGTTGACGAGTTGGAGAGGCTGCAAAATCCATTATGTTCAGTTCCCTTTTAACATGAGTGATGTTGAAAGATAACAAGTTCAATATAAGTTCCCAAACCGTTTGGGTGTAACGTTTCATCAAATTGTTGCTAGGAGAATATATTTTACATACAAGGTTTACAACAAGTTTGGAATCCCCAAAAAAATGTGAGGTGACCACAACCTATATTATAGGCATTTTCGATTCCTAGCAGCAACTCTTCAAATTCAGTGACATTGTTAGTGCAATCAAATTCTAACCTATAGGAAAAGTTGTGAATTTTACCCACAGGAGAGTACAAGATAATACCAGCCCTATTTCCTTCATTAGAGCATGAACCATCAAAGTGCATATGCCACATCCCATCCTCTATGTTGATTTGTTCCAAGGTAGTGTTGTCCTCATCTGCAAAGATGGAATACACTCCTAGGTCCTCGATATAATTTACATTAGGCTATGGGATGCTTTCTATGTAAGGTGATATTCTTCCCTCCCTTAGGACTATAATGTTTTTACCATTCCAAGGAATGGATAAGTGTGTCCCGTCAAGTGAGAGGTATCCACCCATTAGAGATTTCCAATCTCTTCTTGAGATGATATTGTAATTACTCACTAGCATATTGATTACCTGAATATTAAGGGTTGTCCTTATTTCAGGATGTGCACACAAAACCAAGGTCATGTCCTTGATTTCACCTATGGTCTATTGTTGTAAACTATTATAGGAGAGAATTCTTCCGGTGTTTTCATTTGTACAAGAGAAGCCTAGCTCTTCCATAATAATCTTTGACATTACACTTGGGCCCAAACTGTCGTCAATGAGAAAACAATGGGCTATTTTGTCCATAATCTTTACAGAAATAAAAAATGGGTTTTTTTTAATAGGGTGTCTAAAGTTATGTACACCTAATTTATTTACAATTGAATCATATTCATCTACCTCTTCAGAGAGGTTGGCTATAACGGAATATTTTCCTTCCATAAAAAAATTCATATGCTTTTGTTGCTCAGGGATGGAAACCATGTCTAGGAGGGTAGTATCAGCCTTAATATTATCCAATTGATTGAGAATGTTGTATTTAGAAGAGGGAATAGGGGAGGTAGTTCCTTGACTATTAGGAGCCTTAGAAACCTAAGTAGTAGCAGCTGGTGAAGATGAGCTTGGGCTAGAAGAAGTGAGAGGAGGATTATATTTACCTTTTAGAGCATAGGATTTATTCCTAGTATTTATGATCATAACATCCTCTGGCTCTGCAAATTCTAGAACAACAATAGTAGTTTTATACCTTTTACCAAATATTTTATCTCTGGAACTCTTCTTTACCTCACACTTACTTCCTCATGGTGTTCCTCACAAAATTTAAACCAACTATGAGGCATGATGGATTTATGTTGAAATTTATTTTCATTAGGATTCTTAAAGGGTGGTGAAGAAGAATATGAGGCCCTAGGGGTAAGTGGGGGGGAATTTCCTTTCCATTCATACACTATCATTTAATTATACATGTCTTGTACAAGTTGTAAGAGGGTAGACATGTCTGTCTGTTTAACTGAGTCGCCCTTAGGAAGACTTGTTCTTTCAAGTTGTTCTTCATACTCTAAACAAGTATGCAAAGTGGAACCAAGGTTATCAATGGCATTTTCCTCAAGCCTATGGAGGTAGGGGGGAGGTAGAGAATTATAATAATGCATTAAATCGGCTTGGTTATGAGGGCGAATGATTTCAGTAATTTTGTTATATAATTTGGTCAAACACATGTTGAAATACTTGATAGTTTCACTGTCTTTATAAGCAATGTTATTGTACTCATGTAACTGCTCAGCTGGAATTTTGGACTGTCAATAGGTTGACTTGAACCAATATAATAACTCCTCCCAAGTGAAAATAATCTTGGGAGGAATATCAAATAAATCGACCGTTGCCTTCTCTTCAAGGGAATTAACAAATAAGTGCATACAAGTGTCATTGTCATTTGCTCCTATGTTGTGACAGACATTAGAAAATGCCACCAAATGTTCATTTGTAGTGACCGTGTTATTCCCTGAAAAACTAGGGATATTCTCTTTGAACTTAGGAAGTGGACGAGTAGCATGTGCTAGGTTAAGAGGGGAGGAAACATGCCACGGAGTATTTGTAGCATCTTCTTAAAAATGAAAAAGTCTATACTTTTTTATGACTTTGGTAGTGTTTGTAGTAGATTGGATAGGGACTTGATGACTATACAAGCTTCCAATCACTGACGAGGCTGAAGGTTGAGATGAAGAAGCACCTATAGTTCCACTAGAGCCACCACTATATGACATCTTGTGAACGATAGTTAAGGGAGAGAAATACGAACTGGCTGAATCAGACAAAGTTCTCCTTAGAGTACTTTGTTGGATTGAGAAAACAATGTTTCTTCTTCCTATTTTAACAATAGGGTTGATCTCAGGTGATAAACATCTTCTTCTCCTAGAGATGCGAGGGTTTAATAACATGAAAAGAAGATCAAAACTTCAGGAAAAATATAAGATATGGCTGATTTCTAGGTTGTCTTTGCCTAGCTTACCAACATTCTCGGACACTTATTTCTTGTTCAATCACTGCCCATGAGCGTTCAAGCTCAACCTGGGTATTAGCAGTCTCTAATATGGTATTAAACAAGGTTAAATCAATGTTGGTCTGATCTTTAAGACTGGGCTCAATATTGGGCTTCCTTGCAACAGGTACAATCATGAAGAAAATAAACAGTCAAAGGATCAAAAGAAAAAATATAAATAAATTCAATGAGAATCAAGCACATAATCAACCAGAGAGATATGGAATATCTCCCCAGTATGGTAACCAAATAGATGTTGAGGAAAAGATATGAATTTATCTTACTCAAGCATTTTCGAATCTTGCTTAGCTAAGGAAAGATAGCCGGGAATATTACCCTATGTTTATAGTGTCGAAATGTATTTACCAATACACAAGTATTAATTACAAGGACTTAGGATGATTTTTTAAAATAAAAGATTGTTGCAAAATATAACATTTTTATATAATTTTCTGAATATAACAGATTTCAGAAAGTAAATGTGGAGATCAAAAGAAAAATACCAAGTAACATATTAACACAAATGAGACAGAATAGCAATCACTTTATTTCATTCCAAGAAATTAAAAGTATCATTCTCTTACAAAAATCCTTGTGGGGGCATGTACCAAGGTCAAACTTAAAAATACCCGATGAAAACCATACAAAAGGACTCTAACAAGAAGTAAAAACTGAACTTTAAAAATATGGATCAGCTTGCCACAGACTATTGCCCACTTGACTCTGCACAATATCCTTTATCAGTCATGAAACTGAATTCATAAACATACAAGTCTACATAGACTATCAAAGCTAGATCAACACCTCTGAAACAAACTTCTGAATGATATGGTTCAACTTTGAACCTTGTTTTCTACAATAGGACCATGCTGTCAAAAAGAGAATTAGGCCTTTAATAAATTGAAGAATGAATGAAAACTGAACTATCTCAATAAAACTCAAAACAAAACCTTAGTATGCTTTCTCCTTCTATTCTCCCCTTGTTCTTCCTTCTCATTTGGCTTTTATGCATTCCAAATTAGTTGAAGTATTTCAATTACCTCATTTAGTTAAGTTAACTAAAAATTAACTAATCTTTAGTTTAGAGGAAGTATTAATAATAATAATAATAATTAAGGGTCTTTTATTAAATAATAACTAGGTAGGTGGGACCCCTTGTGACTCCCTTTTATTTCTTAACAAAAAAAAACATAATTAGACAACCAATTAAACACATGCCTCCTTGTGGCTCCCATAATTATTTATATGATTTGAAATTTAAATATAAAAAATATTTCAAATTATATCCAAAACATGTAAATATCCACAATATTCCAAAATATAGTTTGTTGTCCAAATTTTTTTTGTAGTCCATTGTTCTCAATAAATCAATTATAAAAACATAATCAAAATCCATATTTTCCACTTTGAGAGAAAATTCTTCCTTTTTCATTGATGTCCCCTTTGGACTTCCGAGAAATAGCCTTAGGTTGGGTGGAACCTTGAGGCTTTATCTCACTGAGGACATGGGAGCAGTCATCCCTCAAGTGCATACGGGAGGAAACTGACTTGGATGAGTCACTTGAAGGAGAGGAAGGAGACACAACAACTTTACCTTTGTCATGCACATGGTGAGCCTCGATTTTGAGTCATTTTCTTGCATGGGAGGATTGTTCAGGTGAGTGTGCAGGGGAAATTTGAACATTTGGGTTTAAAGGTAGAGGAGGATGAGGTAATGACAAGTTTGGCCAACCATGATGGTGGGATATTGTTGGGTGAATAATATCCTTCCATCCATCATTCTTAGGAACTTCAGGTTGCAAAGATACATGGGGAGGCATAGGGATACCAGGAAAATTTTGGGGCTGGAAGGGAGGCCTCTATGTTCTAGGATGGACTATCCCTTTCCCAATCCAATTGAAAAAACCAGCTTGAAAAATCTAGTTCAACTCCCAAGGATTGACATCGAAATGTATTGAGAATCTAAGCCTTCTAGGCCCTCTATTCCAGTTACCTCTACCTCTATTGTTTTGGCCATGAATTCCTCTACTGAAGAAGCTCATCCTATATGCAACAATTATTAGCAACTAGCTCTTAACATACCATACATGACATTCTCTTAATACAAAAAAAAAATTGGCTCATAAATTAACATAAGACCTATGCAATACAATCCACAAAAATTATTTAATAATTGTCAAATGAGCAGGGAGTGAAAAAGGTTCATGGGATATTTGGGGGGATAGTAATAAGTGGAAAAGTGATATCATGACAAGGAGTAAGAACATGATTATTGCTCGACAATTCATTAAATAACTGATTGTGAAAACAACACACAAATATATCAACTGCCATCTATCTCTGTGTCATTTTTTATCACTATCATACAAAGTATTAATTTTATTTTAGTGAACAGGGTGTGAAAAATTAATTTGAAATCATGAGGGGATTTATAATGAGAGAAAAAGTGAGAAAACAAGAGGGAATTATGTTGGACACACCTAGCACACTTAGAGGGGGGGTGAATGAGTGTGGGGCTCATTTTCCCAAAACTTCCCTCTTGCACAAAAACTCATCAATTAGCATTCAACATTTATTCATTACCCATTGCTATCATTTATAACCAGTTATATGTGAGTACATATTAGCAACATATATCAGCAATATATCATCAACAATTCATCACCACAATGAACACAAAGAACACATTATGTATGTACAATTTTCTTTTTATTACGGACTACAATCCTTGGGGTTTATCAACAACAATTGAATAGAGTACAACTCTGTAAGATCACCTGCTCTATAATGCAAGACTCATCTTACACCCTTAGCACCAATTGAGATGAGGAAATAATCCTCAACAAATATCAATTTGTCAACAGGTACGTGACTTGTCAGTACTGCAGCCTGTGTGTGCACGCGCCCTGGGTCACTACAACCCGCGTGTGAATGCAACTAGTGTATAGTGCAAAAAGTGTATGCTTTTGAGCAACATGCTCAGATCCTCTGCAACTTGCAATCACTTTCTCTTCTATCTTCCACTGTCCAAACTGACCCACAGCCAGTCACAACACATCCAAGTTCTCCAATAGCTTGCTCATGCTCCACAACAAATCAATATGAATGCTATCTCAATCATGTATAAACAACTAGTATACCATAGTAATCATGTCACTATTGAATCATAAGAGTACTGCTCAATCCATCAACCAAATCAATAAAACTGAACCACATCATAGAATCCATACCAAGAATTCCCTAATCATTCACAACACATCAA
>JASDQU010682720.1:25425-45943 GCA_032191745.1 Picea mariana | reverse complement strand
AGCTCGGGGGTGACCTACTGTTGAGCTGATGAACAGTGTGGTCTAAGGCTGGGAGGTTCGTGGAAGGCCTGCACTTGGTTGGTGAATGCTACAGCAGATAAAAGATAAGTAATCTGAGTTATGTTTTAACACATTTGACATGACTGTGCTGTTTTGTATCATGTTTTCCGCTGTGCAAATGAATTAATGATGAATGCTATGACTGGTTTAATTATAGCAGTACCCTTATGTTTTACTCTGAAGAATTAAGTGTGTTTAATTTTGTTTAAATGCATGTGCTTATAATGTCTGTACAAATTATGTAAAATTCCATGTTTAAAATGTTAACTGAGAGGTTTGTGAACCTCGGGAGTGAAATGGTACACTACAAATTGGTATCAGAGCAATTGGTACACTACAATCAATGATAAAAATTTCAAGTTTTGTATCATTTTACTTTCAAAGATATAGGTTTTGGAAATTAGGGCTACTTGACTAGTCCTAAAATTAGTCTCAAACATGTGTTCTTGTTAAAAGTGACATATATGAAGTTTGGAAAGTCCAAATTGAGTGCCACTAGTTTCTTTAGAAAGAATACAAATAATGTTATTTCAGATAAAAAAATTAGAATCATATCTAAAATATTGGCCACATGGCATTCCATATAAGCTCACTATTTGGAAAGGGCCAAGAAATAACAAGTTTTGAGAAAGTTACCATACCGTTCACTTGACACATCAAATTTTGGTCAAACTCATGTCATTGCAGAGAAGACATATCAGAGTACTATAGGTCAAAATTTGAAACTCATAAGGACCGAAATTTCAGAGATACATTAAGACAAAGGTAGACCAAAAAGACGGTCTCAAAATTAGGGTTTTAAAGGTACGTAACTTATCATTGGCATGAATTTTGATTGGAAGATCTATTTTTGTTGATTCAAATTTTGTGATAAAGAGGGAAAATAAGAGTATTATTATTATTCCATATGGCTAAGGGTGCACCAAAAATTATATCACCAATTAAACCTCTATAAAACTCATCCATGGATTTTAAAGAAAATAAAGAGATAGATAACCAACTATCCAAATTGGAGGACCAACTTAATGAATTGAGTGCTAAGTCAATAACAAGTAATTATTTGGTAAACACACAAAGATAAATACAAAATATGAATGAAACTATGGAACAAATGGAAAAGAAGATGGATGAAAAGATGGAACAGATGGAAAAAATCGAAAACAGAGGGAAAATAAGATGGATGAAAAGATGGCACAGTGACCAAGATCATACAAACCTTAGATGGGAGACTTCCTAATGTAGAAAATCAGTGATATAAACACACTAACAAAGAGCTAATGTCACACACTTAGTAAAACATGATTTTTGTCTTAAATGAAAATAACCCACATCATAGTTAAGCTTCATAAGCAGAAACACACATTACTAAGCACATTTGTAGCGGAAAATAACAATGAACAATAGTCACAAATCCATGTAAAACTCAAAAGTTTTGGCAACCATCCAGGAAAAACCCCAATGTGGGGAAACCCAATGAGATGTATTTATTAACAGCTTTAGGAAAGTACATATCAACAACAAAATTATCATTTCCAGCAAGAGAAAACACTTACAACACCCAAAAACCGTCCCAACTTTCTGCCTTGGAAAATGTGCCTAGTAATTTTGTATTTCTATACGACCTTGCCCTCTTCTAGCACTTCAAAAACTGTGCCAAACTACAACTGTATGACTTGCTCTGTACGACCCTGCTACAACAAGAAAAATCCACAAAACTGCCTGTAAAATCATGCCAAATAGTGCCTCGATTTTCGTTCCCCTTTCTCTACTGTACAGAATGTACGGATCCATACAGTATGATCTCTATAACATTTGTAATTTTCAACACTCACAAATATTTTCTTGGGAAATGTGCTCAATCTCTCTTGGGAAAATCGCCCAGCTTGCTACCCTCACTTTCCTTCACCAAACTCTCTCAAATCTCTCTCAATCTTCTTCTTTTTTGTCTTGCACAATACCTTAGGCATACTCTTATAATATGAAAATGACTTTTCACATCTAAATGTCTTTTCACCTTCCCCATCCCTAGATCTAATGGCCAAGATCTAATCTTACCTTTACAAGATCAAGGAACATGATTCATTCCCTCCAAAATAAATCACTTAAAATATTAAAGTACAATTTCAATTTATTACATAAGTGCACTTTATGAAATAAAATCACTTTAATATTAGAATATTACTTTACAAAAAGTCACTTTAAATAAAAGAACCATTTTATTACAACTTTAGAAAAGCCTATTACAAAGTCAAGTGCCTAGTAGTGTAAATATGAGGTTACTCCCACATACAAGACACAACATGCGGGGTACCTCCTAAGCTACCAAAAGCTAACACTCCCTCTTAGCGAGGGATGTACTCATTGCCATCACCATCATCCGGTCCCATCAAACTTCTCGTAGTAGGAGCTCCTTCTAAACCTGGAGCCAACCCCAAGAAATGCGCAAAACTTGAACCATAAGACATCCTCATGACAACCACCCTGAACCCTGAGCTACTCGAAGAGTCAATACTCCCACTATGAGCTTCTGTTCACTCACACCAGCTGAGCCTCTTGTCGGTGCTCAGAAGAGACTCCCTCTCTTCCCTTGGAATGCAATACTGAACCCTTTGTACCACTACAGTCTCAGGAGCCTCCTGCTCCTCATCCGAATCTGAATCATAACCTGTAGGTTGTCCTCGCATCATGTACAACCTATCCATCCGATCACCAATCAACTTTGGTTCGACTGGATCCACTCCCTCCCTGTAGATAAATACATTTCCCCTCTTGAACAATGTAGAATATCCATCATCTTCCAAGGATGAGATCGAGAGCAAGTTAACCCTCAACCCCAGAACAAACAAAACTCCATCAACCTCCAGGAGTCCTCCATACTCAAGTCATAATCTAATCCTTCCAACTCCACGTATAGTTCGTGCCATACCTCCTTCACTCTTCACCAATCGGTCAAGACCTGTCTCCATGATACTAAGGAATATATGCCATATTCTTGTCATGTGACAAGAGGTTCCACTATCAACAATCCACCTGCTATCACCCACAAATCCAACACTACCGACACTGGATACTAGAGTGACCAAATAAAATTCCATATCAAACTTGGATGAAAAGTTTTCCATTGTTGTTGTTGCAACTGTATCAGGTCCCACCTATTCCTTCCTCTTCTTCTTCTTCTCAGGACACTGAGAAGCAAGGTGCCCCAACTGGTTGCAACAGTAACATCTAACTTTACTCAAGTCCCTCTTGACACTCCCTTTCTTCTTCCCCTTTCCCTTTGCTACAAGAACAACATCCTCATCAACTCTGTCTTCCTTCTGTCCACTACTTTGAGATTCCATCTGGATATCCTCATGAGTGGAGTCGTCCCATAGTCTATTCCAATATGGAAAATTCTCTGGACCCACCACACACTTCACAAAAACATCCCACTCCTTTGTGAAGCCTTTCAAGGCTATCCTTCCCAACTTTGGTTTTGAGATGACCTCCCCTACTGCAGCTAAGTCGTCCTTAAATTGAGCTATCCAAGTAAGATAGGATGCAACACCCTCACCCATAACCATCTTTGTGTCATGCAACTTATCCTTCAAGGCCATCTTCCGATTTTCATTCTTAGCCTCATACAATTTTTTCAATGCATCCCACATCTCTTTGGCTGTCTTATTCTGAGTCAAATGTGGGATGAGTGGGTCCTTTACTCCATCCATAATGATCCTTTGTGATTTGGCCTCCTTTAACTCATGCAAATCCAAAACAATAGGATTTGTTGTGGGATCTACAACCACATTGTTGACATAACTCTAAATCTTGTTCTCCTTGAGAACATATGATATCGAGACCTTCCATTGAAAGTAGTTGAAAATGCCTTCCAACTGATCCTCATATCTGATGCATGCAACGATTTCCTTGTCAATTGTTCAAAGAAAAACAACCAATAGATTTCCCCCTTTCAAATCTTGCCAAAATTAACACTGCTCATTGTTCCTCAGAGCCCAAGCTCTGATACCAAGTAGAAAATCAGTGACATAAGCACACCAACAAAGAGCTAATGTCACACACTTTGTAAAAAAATAATTTATGTCTTAAATGAAAATAACCCACATCACAGTTAAGCTTCATAAGCATAAACACACATTACTAAGCACATTTGCAGCAAAAAATAATAATGAACAATAGTGACAAATCCATGTAAAACTTAGAATTTTGGCAACCAGCCAGGGAAAACCCCAATGCGGGGAAACCCAACGAGAGACATTTATTAGCAGCTTCAAGAAAGTACATATCAACAACACAATTATGTTTTCCAACAAGAGAAAACACTTAAAGCGCCCAAAAACCATCCTAACTTTCTGCCTTGGAAAACATGCCCAGAAATTACATACTGCTATACGACCCTGCCCTCTTGCAGCACTTCGAAAATTGTGCCAAACAACAACTATACGACCTTGCTGCAATAAGAAAAACCCACAAAATTTTCTTGAAAATCGTGCCAAACAATGCCTCAATTTTCGTGTCCTTTTCTCTGCTGTATGGACTATATGGATCTGTACAATACGACCTCTATAACAACAATAAGTTTTGATACTCTAACACATAAATATTTTCTTGGGAAATGTGCTCAATCTCTATTGGGAAAATCGTCCATCTTGCTGCCCTCACTTTCCTTCACCAAGTTTTCTCAAATCTCTCTCAATCATCTTCTTTTCTTATCTTGCACAATACCTTAGGCATACTCTTATAATCTGAAAATGACTTTTCACCTTCCCCATCCCTAGATCTAATGGCCAAGATCTAATCTCGCCTTTACAAGATCAAGGGACATGATTCATTCCCTCCAAAATAAACCACTTAAAATAGTAAAGTACAATTTCACTTTATTACATAAGTGCACTTTATGAAATAAAGTCACTTTAATATTAGAAGATTACTTTACAAAAGTGTCTAGTAGTGTAAATATGAGGTTACTCTTGCATACAAGACACAACATGCAGGGTACCTCCCGAGCTACCAAAAGCTAACACCTAAAAGTGACTATGACTGAAGAGACTCATGAGAATAAATGTAGTATTCATGTTGAACAACCTTCGATTAATAAACATTTTTCAGGTGGATTTAACTCTAATAGTGGGGTTAATTATGGATGGGTTCCTAATGGTGTCAATTTTGTCATGGTTGAATTAAAGAAGTTTGATGGAACATAAGTCTTTACATGGGGGGAACCAAATAGAGAAATACTTTGAATTGCATAATATTATGGATCATAAGCAAATAATTTTCTTAGCAACCTTGTACTTTGAGACAAAACCTAGTTAATGGAATCAATGGGTACTCAAAAGGAAGCCCCATTCTTATCATTATACTTGGAGTTTATTTACAAAATATTTAGTAGCACAATATGGAAAAGTTTGGGAACAAGACTACTTTAGTCAATTGACAAAAATCAAGCACTTCAATGATATTGAAGATTATAATAAAAAATTCCAGGTGTTGGCTACAAGGGTGGATAACATAAGCAATGAACATATGCGGGAAGCTTACATGGGTGGATTAAAGGAAGACATTAAACATGATTTTTTCTTAAAACATCAAAAAATTATTATGGAGGCTATGCAATTTTCTTGTCATATTCAAGAGAATAATATATCTACACACAAGTCTACCTCTAGAACATATGCAGGAAGTATATATTAATTTGGGGCTCATAGGGAAACCCTACCTCAACTTTCTTGAATATCATCGAAGGAAATGGAGGAAGGAAGAGCAAAGAGACTGTGTTTTGGTTGTAATAGAAAATGGTAAAAAAGGGATAAATGTCAAGAAACAAAATTGTTTACCTTGGAGAATAATGATGAAAAAGAAATTGAGGCATCCGTACAAATGGATGAGGAAGAACTTGTGAACTTAAAATAGTAGGAAAAAGATGTAGAAATTCAACATAACATTTACATGCATGAAATAGTTGGTAATGCATTGGCAGGATTGTTAGCACCTCAAACCCTTAAGATTGCAGGATACATTAATAAGCAAAATTTCATAGTGCTTATTGACTTAGGTAGTACCCATAACTTCATTTATAAAACATTAGTAGAGAGGCTCAATTGTTTTTGTGTATCCAATGACAAATTTCCAAGTTTTGCTTTTTAATTGGGGGAGTATTGATTGTGTAGGAAAATGCCACATCATTAAACTTAATATGGGAGAATATAACTTATAAAGTACAATGTATGCCATTCCCATTGGAAGAGTAGATGTTGTTCTGAGGATTCAATGGTTGAGAACATTAGGTATAGTTTCTACAAACTATAAGGAATTATTCATGAGATTTGAATTCGAAGGAATTCAATATGAACTCAAAGGGTTAAAATCTGCACCTTCTTAGGTCATCATCTTTCATAGAATGGAAAAGCTCCTAAAAAAAGTGTAGTAGGGGAGTTTTGGTTAGACTTTATTCTATGGAAGTAAAGTAGGAAGATGAAAATATTCCAGAGGATTTAAAATGCAACTTGCAAATTTCCATAGGGTCTTCCAAGAAATTTCAAAAGGGCTACCTCCATTTGGAGAGCATGAACATCAAATTGAATTAATACCTAGAAGTATTCCTAATAAAATGCCTTATAGATATCCTCATCAACAAAAAGGGGAGATTGAGATAATGGCACAACACATGCTAGATTAAGGTATTATTCAATCAAACACGAGTTCATTTTCAACTCCAATAGTTACGGTGAGAAACAAAAATAATTCTTGGAGGATGTGTCTTGATTATAGAGATCTAAACAAAATCACCATTGAGATAAATTCCCTATTCAAAATATTGATGAGTTATTAGATGATCTTCATGGAATGACTTATTTTACAAAGTTATATCTTAAATCATGATACCACCAAATGAGATTAAGAAAATAAGACATTCCAAAACAGTTTTCAGAGCACATGAATGAAACTATGAGTTCTTGGTCATGTATTTTGGGTTAACTAATGCTCCTACTTTTCAAAGCCATATGAACACATTTTTTTGACCCCAACATAGAAGTTTTGTGTTGGTTTTCTTTGATGATATACTTATCTATAGCAAATCATGGGAAGACCACATTAAACATGTGGATATTTATTCCTACAAATCCTTGAGAACAATCAATTATATGTAAAAATATCCAAATGTGCTTTTAGAAAACAAGAAGTAGAGTATTTGGGTCATATTGTTTCAAGGGAAGGGGTAAAGGTGGACCCTAAAAAAATCCAAGCTATTACAAAATGACTTATTCCTAAGAACATCAATAGTTTTAGATGGTTTTTGGGTCTTATAGGGTATTATAAAAATTTTGTTAAGAATTATGCATGCAGTGTAGGCCCACTCACATCTCTCTCGAAAACAAATTCATTTGTATGGATGGAAGAGGCAATATTGACACAAGAAGGGGGACCATTGGCCTTTGAAAGTAAATAATTCAAGGGAAATGATTGGTGAAATTTGCATATGAAAAAAATGACAACAATTTTACATGCAATAAAACAATATCTCATTGGAAGACATTTGATAGCCTAAAGTGCTTTAAAATATTGACGACAATATTTTAAATTCAAGACAAAACATGATAGCCTAAAGTACTTTTAGGAGCAAAGATTGTCATCAAAAGAGCAACAAAAATGGGTAGCAAAAATGCAAGGGCTTGACCTTGAAATAATACACAAAAAGGGGAAGGACAATGTGGTAGCAAATGCCCTTTCCATAATAGAAGAAGCCTTGATTTTATATTCCATGACATCTTCCATTCTTGTGTGGTTGGAAGAAGCTCACCATGAATGGAAAAATGACGATAGTACTAGACAAAAAAAACAATGTCTAAAGAAAGGGGTGAACTCTATGGAACATTGGGAGTGAAAGAGAGATATACTTTGGTACAAGGGTAGAATATATTTATGCCTTAAATCAAATTTGAAGCAACAAATATCAATGGAGTCTCATGACTCTTCGATGACAGGACATTCAAGGTTCTTTAAAACATATCAAAGGATTAAAAAAGATTTTTTTGGGGAAGGAATGAAGAAATATATTAAAAAAATTGTAAGAAAATGTTAGGTTTACCAAAGAAATAAAGAAGAGACAATAAACGCCTCAAGTTTACTTCATCCTTTACACATACCTAATTAAACATGAGAAAATATATCAATGGATTTAATTACAGGTTTACTGAAATTAGAAGGGAAGGATGTCATTTTTGTGGTAGTGGATAGATTCACAAAATATGCACATTTTTGTGGAATTTGAAGTGTACATATATGACAAGTCAAGTGGCATAAGTGTTTGTGAAGGAAATTCATAGACTTCATGTAGAAATTTAATGATAAAATTAACATGTATTAAATTCTATCATACACTTAGCAACTTAGAGATAATTGCCATCTATGAACTCTGAAATGTATAAATCCATATTTAGAAAATATTATTAGCATAAATACACATTGCTAAGCACTTTTGCAGTGGAATAAACACAATAAACAACAATTACACATCCATGTAAAACTCATAAATTTAGGCAACCAACGAGGGAAAACCCCAATGTGGGTAAACCCAAAGAGAGAGAGAGAGACTTTATTAGCTTCAAGAAAGTATATCAACAACAACATTACAATTTCCAGCAAGAGAATACCTCTAATAGCACCCAATAGTCCCACTATAATCTGCCTAGAAACCTGTGCCAAATCTRTGCTGCTRTATGACTCTTCTTTTTTGGACAACACCTTGAAAAATGTGCCAAACAAAAACTGTATAGACATAACTRTATGACCCCTTATGCAACAAGAAACACTCCAAACAACCTCTATTTYCGTGCCCATAAACTACCTCGAAAAACATGCCCTTTTCCTTGTTGTACGGACTGTAYGGATCTGTACAGTATGGCCTCCCTAACAACAATAAATTTCATCCACTTCTAAACAAAAAATTTCCTTGGGAAATGCACCCATCTTATAGCCCTTTCCTCTCCTCCTTAAAGCTTTCTTGGAAATTTCTCAATCTCCTCTTTTCATTGTGTCTTGCACACTACCTAATGCATTATATTATAATTCGAAAATGACCTKTCACCTTCCAAGTGTCTTTTCACCTTCCCCATCCCTAAGTYGAAAGACCAAGATCTAATCTCACCTTTACATGTTCAAGGGACATGATTCATTCCCTCCAAAATAAATCACTTAAAATATTAAAGTACAATTTCACTTTATAACATAAGTACACTTTATGAAATAAAGTCACTTTAATATTAGAAGGTACACTTTATKAAAATGTCACTTACATAAAAAAACCACTTTATTACAACTTTATAAAAACCCATTTCAAAGTCAAGTGTTTAGTAGTGCAAATATAAGGCTACTTCCGCATACAAGACAAAACATGCAGAGTACCTCCCGAGCTATAAAAGCTAACACTCCCTCTTAGCGAGGGATGTACTTGCTGCCATCACCATCATCCGGTCCCATCACACTATTCGTAGTAGGAGCTCCCTTTGAACCTAGAGCCAACCCCAACACCTACACAAAACTCGAACCATAAGACCTCCTCTTGACAACCACTCTGAACCCTAAGCTCCTAGGAGAATCGACTCCAACCTGAGCATCAGTTGGATCACATCAGTTGAGCCTCATATCTGTGCTTAGAAGAGACTCTCTCTCTTCTCTCTGAATGCAGGACTGAATCTTTGGGCCCACCGCAGTCTTAGGATCTTCCTGCTCCTCATCCGACGCTGAATCATAACCTGAAGGTTGTCCTCGCAACATGTACATGTTGTCCACCCGATCACCAATCAACTATGGTTCAACCAGGTCCACTCCCTCCTTGTAGATAAATACATGTCCCCTCTTGAAAAATGTACAATATCCAACATCCTCCAAGGTTGAGAGTGAGAGCAAGTTAACCCTAAACCTTGGAACAAACATAACTCCATCAACCTCCAGGAGTCCTCCATGCTCTAGTTGGAATATAACCCTTCCAAATCCACGTATAACTCGTTCCATACCTCCTTCACTCACCACCATTCGGTCATGACCTGTCTATGTGATAATAAGGAATACCCGCCATATTCCTGTCATGCGACAAGAGGCTCCACTATCAACAATCCACTTGCTATCACCCACAAATCCAACACTACCGACACTGGATACTAGAGTGACCAAAGAAAATTCCATATCAAATTTGGACGAAAATTCCTCCATAGTTGTTGTTGTCGTTATATCAGGCCCCTCATGTTCCTTCCTCTTCTTCTTCCTCTCAGGACATTGAGAAGCAAGGTGCCCCAACTGGTTACAATAGTAACATCCGACTTTACTCAAGTCCCTCCCAGAATTCCCTTTCTTCTTCCCTTTTCCCTTTGTCGTAAGAGCAACATCCTCATCATCTCTATCTTCCTTCTGTCCACTACTTTGTGATCCTTCCCAAATCTCCTCTTGAGTGAAATCGTCCCACAGTCTGCTCCAATCTGGAAGATGCTCATGACCCACCACAAACTTCTCGAAGACATCCCACTCCTTTGTGAATCCTTTCAAGGGTATCTCTACTGCAGCTAACTTGTCCTTAACTTGAGCTATTTGGGTAAGATAGGATGCAACACCCTCACCCATATCCATCTTTGTGTCATGCAGTTTATCCTTCAAGGCCATCTTCTGGTTTTCATTCTTTGCCTCATACAAGTTTTTAAGTTCATCCCACATCTCTTTGGTTGTCTTCTTCTCAGCCAAGTGTGGGATAAGGTGGTCCTTCACCCCATCCAGAATAAGCCTCTGAGCTTTGGCCTCCTTTACTTCACGTAAGTCCAAAGCTATAGGATATGTTGATGGAACAAGAACTGTGGTGCTGACAAAGCTCCAAATTTTGTTCTCCCTGAGAATAACTGACATCTTGACTTTCCATTGCAAATAGTTAGAAATCCCATCCAACCGGTTCTCATACCTTATGCAAACAACCATATCCCTCTCAACTCTTCAATGGAAATCAAACAATCAAGTTTCCCCCTTCAAATATTTCCCAAAAATAACACTGCTCACTGTCACTGAATAAACCCATATTCAAAAAATATTATGAGCAAAAATACACACTGCTAAGCACTGTTACAGCGAAATAAACACAATGAACAACAATTACACATCCATGTAAAACTTAGAAATTTAGGCAACCGGCCAATGAAAACCCCAATGTGGGGAAACCCAAAGAGAGAGAGAGAGATTGTATTAGCTTCATAAAAGTATATCAACAACAACATTACAATTTCCAGCAAGAGAATATCTCTAGCAACACCCAACAATCCCACTATAATCTACCTAGAAACTTGTGCCAAATTTGTACTGCTGTACGACCCTCCTTTGTTGGACAACACCTTGAAAAATGTGCCAAACAATAGTTGTACGGATAGAACTGTACGACCCCTTCTGCAGCAAGAAACACTCCAAACAACCTCGATTTCCATGCCCACAATTTGTCTCAAAAAACATTCCCTCTTCCTTGTTGTACAGATCCCTACAGCACGACCTACCTAACAACAATAAATTTCAACCACTTCTAAACATAAAATTTCCTTGGGAAATGTGCCCAAGCTCTCTTGGGAAATGCGTCGAGCCCTTTCCTCTCCTTAAAGCTCTCTCGAAAATCTCTCAATCTCCTCTTCTCATTGTGTCTTGCACACTACCCAATGCATTTTATTATAATTCAAAAATAACCTTTCACCTTGCAAGCATCTTTTCACCTTCCCCATCCCTAAATCCAAAGGCCAAGATCTAATCTTGCCTTTACATGATCACGAGACATGATTCGTTCCCTCCAAAATAAATCACTTAAAATATTAAAGTACAAATTCACTTTATAACATAGGTGCACTTTAAGAAATAAAGTCACTTTAATATTAGAATGTACACTTTATTAAAAAGTCACTTACATAAAAGAACCACTTTATTACAATTTTATAAAAACCCATTACAAAGTAAGTGTTTAGTAGTGCAAATATAAGGCTACTTCTGTATACAAGAAAAAACATGTGGAGTACCTCCTTTGCTATAAAAGCTAACACTTCATGGATTTCCTAAAGTAACAGTAAGTGGCAGAGATCCAAAATTCATAGTAAAATTTTGGAAGAAATTATTGATGAGTTAGAAATTAGCTCCAAAATGTTATGGACCCTACAATATTATTCACAAGATTGGACAAGTGGTGTTTGAGTTAGATTTTCCTTCTCGCATTCRTAAGGTTTTTCATGTCGCATTCATAAGTTTTTTCATGTATCTTGCCTAAAAAGGTTTTGGGACAAWCTATGCCAGTGGAAACAAAACGTCTAGAATTAGATGAAGAAGGGAAAATTATTTTTGAATTAGAAAAAGTTATAAATCAATGTGCTATATCTCTTCATAATAGAATCATTATGGAGTACCCAATCAAGTGTCAAAGAATATGCCTCCAAAAGAAGCTACATGGRAAAATGAGCACTTTATGAAGAAACACYCTCAATTACAAGATTTGAGGGCAAAGTTTTTTCAAAGAGAGGGGATATGTYAAGGCCCTAACACTAATTTATTATTAGTTTATTAGTTATGGTTAGGTYGACTTAGGGTATTTTACATCATGCCCACTTTATCTCCTATTTARTATAAAGRAGATTCATTTGTATAAGGATCGTGGATATATTGTAAAAGGAGGTTCCCCCTTGAAGTGGATCATTGTTCATTGACTATTTTGGAGTTTGGTTCATAACATGTTCTTAACCAACTTTGTTATGCACTTTTTTGTTAAGTTCCTTTAGACACCTTTCATCCAATACTTTCTTAACTTGTAAACTCAAGAAAATGGTTCCCTACTGTTATCACTCTATAAATTGCCTTGGATGTGGAGACAAGTCACAGAGGTAACTTTCAAACCAAATTTAGTCTTGGAATCTGGGCTTTCCAAACCAGAGAGGGCTCTCTCACTATAAGATAGGCTTAGTGGCTAGATCTGAAATGGAAATAGGTTTTGGGATGTGGTTGATGGTAGGGGTGAAAGAAAATTCCATTGAGCAATGGAGTCAATCTCAATCTCAAACAATTAATATCACTCACTGGTTTCTTGGACAATTTAGAGAACATAGGCAAGGTAAATAGTGTCTATTAGTGAATTTTTATCGTTGCAACATGAAAGTAGAGAAATGATTAACGGTCTATTGCACAAAGAGCACCTAACCATGGGTGAATTCTTTATGCAACTTTAGAGGAATAAAGTAGAATGACAAGTTGCTATGAACAAAGCATCTAACTTAGGATGAAATCTGAACATAAAACTTTTCAAATTTGAAGAGTATTTGACTTTATATAAGTTGGAGCATCTAACAAGGATGAATTCCAAACATGTTTCAGTTCAAATACTTGAAGACTAATACATAAATGATAAACAAAGAAAATATATTACATACACATAAGAAATAGAACATACTTCAAAACACCATCGTAATGAATCTCTGATCAGAAAAGCCCAATACTTCTGCACTGATCTCTTTGTTTAAACCTCAGAAGAAGTCCAAAATACACCAAAGTCTTTTTCCTAATACTCGTGCCCCTCCCTACAGTGAAATTCATAACATATATAAAAAATAGCTCTTCCTTGGACCAAGGGACACGAGCTGAACTGTTTCCATAAAGATAGAACAAAGTGCTGACCAAAATAGAATCAATTCTAACTGTCTTCCTTAAAACTAGACAAATTGTTTGATTGAATTAATTACATTTAAATTACTTTAACAAAATGCATGTTAAGTGTCGATCATGACGTTCTTTGACTTTAGGTGTCGTTGGAGATGAGTTGGCATAACTGGTGTCATGTAGATGCTGAGTTGGATGTGATCTGTTTCCTGTCATGGTTGCGCAACGAGTTTGTTGCACACCAATAACCTTCAGAAAATGCGCAACGGGTGCTCTGTTTCAACTATGTTCACTGGTGTGACCACTACATGCTGTTTGAAGGTTTCTTGCTGTTATTTTCTCGTTCAAATGACGCTGCTGAGCTTCTAGAACAAGTTAAATCCTCTTTAAACATTGCTTGCAATACTAAACTCAAAACCTAAATGTTTCAAGGCTGCAAAATTGGAACTTGCTTCCATGTGCTGACACAACCTGCATGTATTTATGTGCTCAATAAAGCTTCTGCACCACCTCCTGCTGATTTGGATATTCTGCTGAATTTCACATCATGGAGGACACATTTCGCTGCAAAATTGATACCTAAAGGACTTGCACAACGTGCCAACGCTGTGCAAGTTCTGTGTCTTGCTTATTTAAGGACAAATTTTTCCTGTATAGATTCTTCACCTGTTTGTGCAGAGGTAAAGTCCTTTTTAACATTGTGTTAGTATTGAAAATGGAAAATGGCAGGTTCACAGTCATCAATGTGTTCAACAAAATTTTCCTTTATTTGCCTATTCTCCTCCCCGAGCTGAATGATCATATCTTGTGCCTTTGTTTATTAAGCCTCTTAATTGGGTCACCATTTTCTGTTGGGCAGCAGAGGTTAGGTCATTCTTCTTTTGCTCTTAGCATTATCTGCTACACGCTACACATCCTGCTATATTAAGAAGGGCATTTGGCATTTTCCTTCAAATCGAACCATCTCAACTTCTATTCAAATCCAAAGATACACGCCTTTGGATAAAACAACTGGATCATAAACTCCTTTTTCATCTCTAACTTGGCGTTCAATATGGTCTATTGATACTTGGTAGTCATGGCACTTGACCACGAACCCGGGAGTTTGAAAAATTGATTCAATACCTGGAGTGTTCAGAAGAATTTGGTACTATGCTTGTACGATTGAGGCCGGAAAACTCCACCTTGCACATCTGTAGATACACCTGGCGCATTAAGTTTGAATGAGTGCTCGACGCCCCTTTTTTTAATTTACACAGGTGGGATATATCCCACATTTGTGGTGCGAAAAACTTTATGTCCTTTATATACACCAAGATTCCGAACGGCATTCAATGCGTACTGCAAAGAGAATGAGCTGTGGGCTTCTCCTCCATTGCTTATGGTAGGCTTGGAGATTGGGCGCTTAGGCCCAATATTTTTATAATCCCGACAGCATTGTTAAGCTCTTAAAACCCAATTGTTATTTGTCAATATTTTTATAATCCCGACAGTATTATTGACCCAATATTTTTATAATCCCGACAGCATTATTAAGCTCTTAAAAACCAATTTTTATTTGCCAATATTTTTATAATCCCGACAACATTATTAAGCTCTTAAAACCCAATTTTTATTTGCCAACATTAGAAAACAATTTTCCCAAGATTTCTTTTTTTTCGACCCACTTTCCAAAAGGAAACAAACCTTAACCTTAATGATCATTTTGTACCTTAAGATAAAAAAGACTCTTCGCCCGAATCTCGACTAAACATTAGAAAACATTTTTCCCAATATTACTTTTTTTTTCGATCCACTTTTCAAAAGGAAACAAACCTTAACTTTAATGATCATTTTGTACCTTAAGATCAAAAAGACTCTTCGCCCAAATCTCGACTAAATTGTAAAATTTTTACAAAAAATTACATGTGCTAACATTGATTCCAATGGGGATGACATCGTCCTTGCAAGGAGACAAAGAACCCGAAGACCAATGCCAAACCATTGGGCTATTCCCAAACCATACGTGCAACCTGTGGCTGACCTGCTCTCCTGCAACCAACTCGTTTTGCAAACTATAACCAAACTGTGCTATAAAATGAAAACACTTGCTGCTAAAACAATCACACTGAAGCCAAAAAAACTGCAAACTTCTGAAACATGCTCATTCCCATGAGCTTATTTGCAAACAAATTTTTACTCTAAGCTGCTGAAGACATACCATCATATCAAATGATAGAAAAATTCCAATGTAACCAGTGCAATATTTGATTAGATGCCGTGGCCTTTTGATTATGCTTCAGTAAAATAAAAACTAGGCAATATAATGGTGAGTGCAACTCATGATGCATTTTGTCTCCACATTTAAAACATAGTTGAAAATTTAAACTGAATTTTTTTTCTCTATATAAACAGATACAAGATCATAAAAATCATAATCTGTGTGATAACCCTCTAGGTATTTTGCAATTTGATTATCATGATTGAACTGTTTATGGTTACTCTCCATATCAAACCAATCCTCAATATTCACCACTGAGGGCAATACTACCACTTCTTGTTTTAGTAGGAAAAGGATATCAAGAGATTGATTTTGACAGTAAAAACGTTGGGGCTGAATTTGAGCTTCTAAGACCTCAATATCCTTCTCAAGTTTGTCAGCAAATGTTTCTAGAAAACAACTCCTTTCCTCGGAACATTTGCATGAACGTAAATATATAGGGAGAAAATTTGAGAAAGCTTCATCCACTTGATCATCATCAAATATATCAAAATGTTCTCTAAAACCTTCAATAGAAAGCGGGTTTGCTATCTCCTCAACCGACTTTTCGAAGGATTGATCCTTAATTCTTTCAAAATGAAATGTCTCCCATAACATCTCCAATGAAATATGCCCTTGCAAAAAGGATAATAATAAACTAACATTGAATAACATATCCTTTTCACTCTTTTGATGATGAATCCTTTTTAAAGCAAGACGAATGTTTTCAACATCGAAATCCGATGCACATACAACACCTCTTAAGGTTTCAATAACCATTTGAAAATTTTGATTATCATCATGTTCAACATCTGAAAAAGGAATTTGTTCATTTGTAGTAGTAGAGATTTACTTAACTTTGAAAGTGCTTGCAGCTGCCACAACACCTCCTAAATTTGTCATTAAACCAATGGAGTAACTAACGAAACTTTCACAATGTAGATTTTACAAGGTGTGGAGTCACCATGAAAACTTCGAGTTTCTGGATTCATTCGAGTTTTTGGATTCAATCGACAGTGGACTCTTTGAATTTGCTTGAAGTTTGGTTGGAGTCACCAGGTGAATAGTACAACCTCTTGTGTCTGATTGCTATTCACCATCAATAATCATCTCTAGTCTTTGTCGTTTCTCCCAAGGAAGATTTCTCATTCATCCCCGACAACGACGCCAAAATGTTATCACTCTGTACATTTCCCTAGCTATGGAGGCAAGTCACAAAGGTAAATTTCAAACCAACTTTAGGCTTGGAATCTGGCCGTTCCAAACCAGAGAGGGCTCTCTCACTGTAAATTAGGATAGTGGCCAGATCTGAAATGGAAATAGGTTTTAGGATGTGGTTGATGGCAGGTGTTAAATAAAATTCCATTGGGAAATGGAGTCAATCTCAATTTCAAACAATTAATATCAATGATTGGTTTCTTGGACAATTCAGAGAATAGAGGCAAGGTAAATAGTGTCTATCAATGAATTTTTATCGTTGCAGCTTGAAAGTAGAAAATTAATTAATAGTCTATTGCGCAAAGAGCACCTAAGCATGGGTGAATTCTTTATGCAACTTTATAGGAATAAAGTGGAATGACAAGTTGCTATGAACAAAACATCTAACTTAGGATGGATTTTGAACATACAACTTTTCAAGGTGAAAGAGTATTTAACTTTATATAAGATGGAGCATCTAACATGAATGAATTCCAAACACGTTTCAGTTCAAATACTTGAAGACTAATACAAAAATGATAAACATAGAGAAGATATCACATACACATAAGAAATAGAACATACTTCAAAACACCGTTGTAATGAATCTCTTATCAGAAAATCCATGTACTTCTGCACTGATCTCTTTGTTTAAACTTAAGAAAAATTCCAATATACACCAAAGTATTTTTCCTAGTACTCGTGCCCCTCCCTACATTGAAATTCATAACATATATAAAAAATATCTCTTCCTTGGACCAAGGGATACGAGTTGAACTGTTTCCATAAAGATAGAACAAAGTGCTAACCAAAATAGAATCAGTTCTAACTGTCTTCCTTAAAACTAGACAAATTGTTTGACTGAATTAATTACATTTAAATTACTTTAACAAAAGGCATGTTAGGGGTCGACCATGGCTTTCTTTGAATTTAGGTGTCGCTGGAGATGAGTTGGCATAGCTGGTGCCATGTAGATGCTGAGTTGGATGTGATATGTTTCCTTGTCATGGTTGCGCAACAAGTTCGCTGCGCAACAATAACCTTCATAAAATGAGCAGCGATGTTGCGCAACGGGTGCTTTGTTTCAATTATGTTCACTAGTGTGACCACTACACGATGTTTGTAGGTTGCTTGCTGTTATTTTCTCGTTCAAATGACGTTGCTGAGCTTCTGGAACAAGTTAACTCCTCTTTAAACATTGCTTGCAATACTAAACTCAAAACCTAAATGTTTCAAGGCTGCAAAATTGGAACTTGCTTTTGTGTGCTGACCCAACCTGCATGTATTTATGTGCTCAATAAATCTTCTGCACCACCTCCTGCTGATCTGGATATTCTGTTGAGTTTCACATCACAGAGGACACATTTCGCTGCAAAAATGACACCTACAAAACTTAGGCAGCATGCCAACGCTATGCAAGTTCTTTGTCTTGCTTATTTAAGGAAAATTTTGCATGTATAGTGATCCAGGTGGATATTGGTGGCCACCCGCCTATTCCACTTGGACCCCCACCATTGTTTCTTTCAGTTTTTTAGTTTCCTTATTTGTAGCACAATTTACTATTTTTAGGCAGTTTTCGGGTCTTGAACTTTCGGAGCCATTTTGAGGCCCTAAACGACGTTTTTTGGGCATGGTCCAATCGACAGATATTTATTCATTTTGGCCCATGAAATTCATTGTTAGCAATTGTAGTCCTAAGATAGATCTTTCTAACGATGTATCATATGCGTCAAACAAAGATAGTATGCCAAAGGTACGACCCCGAGAGATTGATGTACCAATTTACCCTGACGAGGCCCATATTCTGGCGTTTCATCTGCTAGGGTTAGGTTTGTGGATGTTTAGGGTTTCCATTGTTTCTCAATAACATATAGGCCTTCGAGACTCATTGTAACACAGAGTTCAGAGGCCTGTAGCCGCCACATCTCATCTAAGAGATAAGCTACCAACACCCTAACTAGTTTATTTCTATTATGTCTGTAAACAAATTTCAGTTCTTTGATATTAATGAAATGAAGTGTTATTTCCGCTGTATCTTTGTATTCATGGTTATTTGTGTATTCTGTTGCGTTCCCGCATAAATTCGGATCATATATATTCTTCACCTGTTTGTGCAGAGGGAAATTCATTTTTAACATTGTGTTAGTATTGAAAATGGCAAATGGCAGGTTCACAATCATCAATGTGTTCAACAATTTTTTCCTTTATTTACCTATTCTCCTCCCTGAGTTGAATAATCATCTCTTGTGCCCTTGTTTGTTAAGCCTCTTAATTGAGTTGAAATTTTCTTTCAAAGGAAAGAAGAATTATTCCAGTCAAAATAAGAAATCCTGATCCCCAATCGAGAGCAACAACATTCCCGATTGATAGAAAATTACAACCATGAAAGGTGCAACCAAATTTTCCTCAAGAAGAGAAAACTCTTTTGCCCTGTGAAGCACATATGCTACATCTGCGACATGAGTAAGAATTGTGTAATGTGCACCTGTAAGAAAAGTGGTTAAAGGAGAAACATATATCACTTCAAAAACAACACAAGTTATATTAACATCTTCAGGGATGCTTTCAATGCATTCGACACGAACACGACTTACAAAATGACCAGCAAAAAACAAGAGAGCTCTTGAAACCATTGCCTCTTTCCATTAGAAACCAAACTTTAATGTTGGCCATAACTTGTTTTCCTAGTGAATGGACCTGAGTGACACCATGCCCAATCTGTTGGGCAATAGAGGTTAGGTGATTCATCTTTTTCTCTTAGCATTATCTACTGCACGCTACACATGCTACTATATTAAGAAGGGCATTTGGTATTTTCCTTCAAATCGAACCATCTCAACTTCTATTCAAATCCAAAGATACGCGCCTTTGGATAAAACAACTGGATCATAAAATCCTTTTTCATCTCTAACTTGGCGTTCAATGTGGTCTAATGATACTTGACCACAAACCTGGGAATTTGAAAAATTGATTCAACACTGTCACACACCCACTACGACAACCTAGATTTTTCATTTTTTTCTTCGAGGGATAGAATCCCCGAATTTCTATGGGGCCTAGCGCAGACCATCCCTTCCCTTATCCTCCTCCAAGCGACCAGAACCTGGCCTTAGCGCAAGTGCCTTTCGCAACTCGCGAGTTGGAGAGTCAAGGCTCTTGACTCCTCTTTCTCCAATCGTCGATACCCAAAATGTGAAACGGGTATGGCTCCCTCCTCACTAGTGCCTGCTACATATAACTGTAGGCTAGGCTAAACACTAGCACTACTCGCAACTCGCGACCTCACAAGTTGGAGTGTTGAGCCCTCGTGCTCCTCTTTTGCGAATCCCCGAGACGTGAAAGGTCAACATTACGTGGACTCTGCCAAAGCGA
>JASDQU010682720.1:3791-14095 GCA_032191745.1 Picea mariana | reverse complement strand
TTTTTAATTTACACAGGTGGGATATATCCCACATTTGTGGTGCGAATAAACTTTATGTCCTTTATATACACCAAGATTCCGAACGGTATTCAATGCGTACTGCAAAGAGAATGAGCTGTGGGCTTCTCCTCCGTTGCTTATGGTAGGCTTGGAGATTGGGCGTTAGGCCCAATATTTTTATAATCCCGACAGCATTGTTAAGCTCTTAAAACCCAATTGTTATTTGTCAATATTTTTATAATCCCGACAGTATTATTGGTCCAATATTTTTATAATCCCGACAGAATTATTAAGCTCTTAAAAACCAATTTTTATAATCCCGACAACATTATTAAGCTCTTAAAACCCAATTTTTATTTGCCAACATTAGAAAACAATTTTCCCAAGATTTCTTTTTTTTCGACCCACTTTCCAAAAGGAAACAAACCTTAACCTTAATGATCATTTTGTACCTTAAGATAAAAAAGACTCTTCGCCCGAATCTCGACTAAACATTAGAAAACATTTTTCCCAATATTACTTTTTTTTCGACCCACTTTCCAAAAGGAAACAAACCTTAACTTTAATGATCATTTTGTACCTTAAGATCAAAAAGACTCTTCGCCTGAATCTCGACTAAATTGCAAAATTTTTACAAAAAATTACATGTGCTAACATTGATTCCAATGGGGATGACATCGTCCCTACAAGGAGACAAAGAACCCGAAGACCAATGCCAAACCATTGGGCTATTCCCAAACCATACATGCAACCTGTGGCTGACCTGCTCTCCTGCAACCAACTCGTTCTGCAAACTATAACCAAACTGTGCTATAAAATGAAAACACTTGCTGCTAAAACAATCACACTGAAGCCAAAAAAAATGCAAACTTCTGAAACATGCTCATTCCCATGAGCTTATTTGCAAACAAATTTTTACTCTAAGCTGCTGAAGACATACCATCATATCAAATGATAGAAAAATTCCAATGTAACCAGTCCAATATTTGATTAGATGCCGTGGCCTTTTGATTATGCTTCAGTAAAATAAAAACTAGGCAATATAATGGCGAGTGCAACTCATGATGCATTTTGTCTCCACATTTAAAACATAGTTGAAAATTTAAACTGAATTTTTTTTCTCCATATAAACAGATACAAGATCATAAAAATCATAATTTGTGTGATAACCCTCTAGATATTTTGCAATTTGATTATCATGATTGAACTGTTTATGGTTACTCTCCATATCAAACCAATCCTCAATATTCACCACTGAGGGTAGTTCTACCACTTCTTGTTTTAGTAGGAAAAGGATATCAAGAGATTGATTTTGATAGTAAAAACGTTGGGACTGAATTTGAGCTTCTAAGACCTCAATATCCTTCTCAAGTTTGTCAATAAATGTTTCTAAAAAACAACTCCTTTCCTCGGAACATTTGCATGAACGTAAATATATAGGGAGAAAATTTGAGAAAGCTTCATCCACTTGATCATCATCAAATATATCAAAATGTTCTCTAAAACCTTCAATAGAAAGCGGGTCTGCTATCTTCTCAATCGACTTTTCGAAGGATTGATCCTCAATTCTTTCAAAATGAAATGTCTCCCATAACATCTCCAATGAAATATGCCCTTGCAAAAAGGATAATAATAAACTAACATTGAATAACATATCCTTTTCACTCTTTTGAGGATGAATCCTTTTTAAAGCAAGACAAATGTTTTCAACATCGAAATCCGATGCACATACAACACCTCTTAAGGTTTCAATAACCATTTGAAATTTTTTATTATCATCATGTTCAACATCTGAAAAAGGAATTTGTTCATTTGTAGTAGTAGAGATTTACTTACCTTCGAAAGTGCTTGCAGCTGCCACAACAACTCCTAAATTTGTCATTAAACCAATGGAGTAACCAACAAAACTTTCACAATGTAGATTTTACAAGGTGTGGAGCACCATGAAAACTTCGAGTTTCTGGATTCAACCGACAATGGAGTCTTTGAATTTGCTTGAAGTTTGGTTGGAGTCGCTAGGTGAATAGTACAACCTCTTGTGTCTGATTGTTGTTCACCATTAACAATCATCTCTAGTCTTTGTCGTTTCTCCCAGGGAAGATTTCTCATTCGTCCCCGACAACGATGCCAAAATGTTATCACTCTGTACATTTCCCTGGCTGTGGAGGCAAGTCACAAAGGTAAATTTCAAACCAGCTTTAGGCTTGGAATTTGGCCGTTCCAAACCAGAGAGGGCTCTCTCACTGTAAATTAGGATCAGTGGCCAGATCTGAAATGGAAATAGGTTTTAGGATGTGGTTGATGGCAGGTGTTAAACAAAATTCCATTGGGAAATGGAGTCAATCTCAATATCAAACAATTAATATCAATGAATGGTTTCTTGGACAATTCAGAGAATAGAGGCAAAGTAAATAGTGTCTATCAATGAATTTTTATCGTTGCAGCCTGAAAGTAGAAAATTAATTAATAGTCTATTGCGCAAAGAGAACCTAAGCATGGGTGAATTCTTTATGCAACTTTATAGGAATAAAGTGGAATGACAAGTTGCTATGAACAAAGCATCTAACTTAGGATGGATTTTGAACATACAACTTTTCAAGGTGAAAGAGTATTTAACTTTATATAAGATGGAGCATCTAACATGAATGAATTTCAAACACGTTTCAGTTCAAATACTTGAAGACTAATACAAAAATGATAAACAGAGAGAAGATATCACATACACATAAGAAATAGAACATACTTCAAAACATCGTCGTAATGAATCTCTTATCAGAAAATCCATGTACTTCTGCACTGATCTCTTTGTTTAAACTTAAGAAAAATTCAAAAATACACCAAAGTATTTTTCCTAGTACTCGTGCCCCTACCTACATTGAAATTCATAACATATATAAAAAATATCTCCTCCTTGGACCAAGGGATACGAGATAAACTATTTCCATAAAGATAGAACAAAGTGCTGACCAAAATAGAATCAGTTCTTACTGTCTTCCTTAAAACTAGACAAATTGTTTGACTGAATTAATTACATTTAAATTACTTTAACAAAAGGCATGTTAGGTGTCGATCATGGCTTTCTTTGAATTTAGGTGTCGTTGGAGATGAGTTGGCATAGCTGGTGCCATGTAGATGCTGAGTTGGATGTGATCTGTTTCCCTGTCATGGTTGTGCAACGAGTTCGCTGCACAACAATAACCTTCATAAAATGAGTAGGGATGTTGCGCAACGGGTGCTCTGTTTCAATTATGTTCACTAGTGTGACCACTACACGATGTTTGAAGGTTGCTTGCTATTATTTTCTCGTTCAAATGACGTTGTTGAGCTTCTGGAACAAGTTAACTCCTCTTTAAACATTGCTTGCAATACTAAACTCAAAACCTAAATGTTTCAAGGCTGCAAAATTGGAACTTGCTTCCATGTGCTGACCCAACCTGCATGTATTTATGTGCTCAATAAAGCTTCTGCACCACCTTCTGCTGATCTGGATATTCTGTTGAGTTTCACATCACAGAGGACACATTTCACTGCAAAAATGACACCTACAAAACTTGGGCAACATGCCAACGCTGTGCAAGTTCTTTGTCTTGCTTATTTAAGGAAAAAATTTGCATGTATAGTGATCCAGGTGGATATTGGTGGCCACCTGCCTATTCCACTTGGACCCCCACCATTGTTTCTTTCAGTTTTTTAGTTTCCTTATTTGTAGCACAATTTACTATTTCTAGGCAGTTTTTCGGGTCTTGAACTTCCAGAGCCATTTTGAGGCCCTAAACGACATTTTTTGGGCATGGTCCGATCGACATATATTCGTTCGTTTTGGCCCATGAAATTCACTGTTAGCAATAGTAGTCCTAAGATAGATCTTTCTAACGATGTATCATATGCGTCAAGCAAAGATAGTATGCCAAAGTTACGACCCCGAGAGATTGATGTACCAATTTACCCCGACGGGGCCGATATTTTGGCGTTTCATCTGCTAGGGTTAGGTTTGTGGATGTTTAGGGTTTCCATTGTTTCTCAATAACATATAGGCCTTCGAGCCTCATTGTAACATAGAGTTCATAGGCCTGTAGCCGCCACATCTCATCTAAGAGACAAGCTACCAACGCCCTAGCTAGTTTATTTCTATTATGTCTGTAAACAAATTTCAGTTCTTTGATATTAATGAAATGAAGTGTTATTTCCGCTGCATCTTTGTATTCATGGTTATTTGTGTATTCTGTTGCGTTCCCGCATAAATTCGGATCATATATATTCTTCACTTGCTTGTGCAGAGGGAAAGTCCTTTTTAACATTGTGTTAGTATTGAAAATGGCAAATGGCAGGTTCACAATCATCAATGTGTTCAACAATTTTTTCCTTTATTTACCTATTCTCCTCCCTGAGTTGAATAATCATATATTGTGCCCTTGTTTGTTAAGCCTCTTAATTGAGTTGAAATTTTCTTTCAAAGGAAAGAAGAATTATTCCAGTCAAAATAAGAAATCATGATCCCCTATAGAGAGCAACAACATTCCTGATTGATAGAAAATTACAACCAGGAAAGGTGCAACCAAATTTTCCTCAAGAAGAGAAAACTCTTTTGCCCTGTGAAGCACATATGCTACATCTGCGACATGAGTAAGAATTGTGTAATGTGCACCTGTAAGAAAAGTGGTTAAAGGAGAAACATATATCACTTCAAAAACAACACAAGTTATATTAACATCTTCAGGGATGCTTTCAATGCATTCGACACGAACACGACTTACAGAATGACCAGCAAAAAACAAGAGAGCTCTTGAAACCATTGCCTTTTTCCATTAGAAACCAAACTTTAATGTTGGCCATAACTTGTTTTCCTAGTGAATGGACCTGAGTGACACCATGTCCAATCTGTTGGGCAACAGAGGTTAGGTGATTCATCTTTTTCTCTTAGCATTATCTGCTGCACGCTACACATGCTACTATATTAAGAAGATCATTTGGTATTTTCCTTCAAATCGAACCATCTCAACTTCTATTCAAATCCAAAGATATGCGCCTTTGGATAAAACAACTGGAACATAAAATCCTTTTTCATCTCTAACTTGGCGTTCAATGTGGTCTAATGATACTTGACCACAAACCCAGGAATTTGAAAAATTGATTCAACACTGTCACACACCCACTACGACAACCTAGATTTTTCGTTTTTTTCTTCAAGGGACAGAATCCCTGAATTTCTATGGGGCCTAGTGTAGACCATCCCTTCCCTTATCCTCCTCCAAGCGACCACAACCTGGCCTTAGCACAAGTGCCTTTCGCAACTCGTGAGTTGGAGAGTCAAGGCTCTCGACTCCTCTTTCTCCAATCGCCGATACCCGAAATGTGATACGGGTATGGCTCCCTCCTCACTAGTGCCTGCTACATATAAACATAGGATAGGCTAAACACTAGCACTACTCGCAACTCGTGACCTCGCGAGTTGGAGTGTTGAGCCCTCGTGCTCCTCCTTTGCGAATCCCCGAGATGCGAAAGGTCAACGTTACGTGGACTCTGCCAAAGCGACGCATACATGCCACTTGTCTTCTTTGCTGTACTCTGCTTATGAGCTATGTCGCTGCAGCCCATCGCACGAGACCTCGGCTCTTGGCATTTCGCGACCTTAGCGATAAAGGTGCAATTTCTTCACCCTTCGAAACCCCAAAACATGATAAGTCAACAATGGGTTGACTCTTTCCCAGGCGACATGTGTCCACCACCTGTCACCCGCTTCCACCTTTCTCTGGGTGCTTGTTGTTACACCACCTGTCAACCATGCGGTCCCCACCTAACAGATGTTCCACGTGTTCACATGAGCCTTCGATGCTCGACACTTCGCGACTTCTACAGTCGAAAATAAATTCTTTCAACCTTTGAACCCTCGATACGCGATACCACACGGAGGTTCTGATCCAATGGTTCTCCCGTGGCTTGGATCCAACGAACACGATCACGTCGTGATTTTGCGAATCATGAGTTTGTGCAGTCCTACCCTTGACCATTCCAAGTCGCGAGTTAGCGAAATGATACCCGACTGCCACGCGTCCTGTGCCGATGGGTGGTTTCGAATACTTCGGGACTTTCAAGACATTGTCGAGTCTACTCTCCTGCCTATGCAAAGGTTAAGAGTGACGATCAATAGAGCTTTGACAGATCCTTGGATCGATGGTCCTAGATACCATCGCTACTCGCGAAGGCTGAAGGGGTCGAGGTGTTAACACCTACGCTCCTCCTCTAGATCCATCATTCTTGACATATCTGGGGTATTTCTGAAAGGATTCCGACCGTTCGTCTACCAAACAATGGGGTATTCTCTTTCGATAATTGGACTCGTTATCCTTTATGAGCTTGATTCACGAGATTCAACCTCTCGGGGCTTTGAACTCCCATGACTTCAAAACCTGAGAGAACTACTCTTTCTTGTACAAGGATTCTAGACCTAGGTCATCTGGACCTTCAGATGATTCTTGGGTAATTATCCCTAGGCTTGGTGACCTGACTGAGATGCCTTCCTAATTCGCCGAGCTATTGACTCTGTGAAGGGGTAAAGTAAACTCGTGGGTTTACTATAACGATAGTCTTTTCAAGGAACTCACTTAGACTCTGGAATGCGAGGAAATTTCCAGGGAGAAGGTGCCTTACGAAAATTAAACCAGGACATAACACGAGTCAAGTAGATGGGACAATTCTCAAGGGAATGGACTCGTATTCTGAACTTATTCATTCTATACATAAACCGATTATGGTCATATATAAGTATAAGCATGCATCCATTATTCCCAATCAAAACACAAGGCAATCACTTCTATATAGAGACCATTTATGAGCGTATAAACATGAGCATGCATCCAAGATATTCAATTCAAAATACAAGACATAAACACTTATCAGAAACACCAGGCGTGACGCGACTGCTGAGAGGGGTGCTCGTTTCCACCCAACCGTAGGCTAAGTGACTCCGGATGGATTTACCACTAGCCACCCCCAAGCTGGACCACGATTCTTTAAGATTCAGTCTCCTACTTCCAGCTCAATGAAAGTCAAGGATGAAGGTACTCTCCTTCTCCTCTGTTCAGATCTCCCTGTATAACCAGAGTTCCTCTGGTTTTTCTTCCATGATCCTTGTCGCGCGTGTTCCTTTCTATCTCCTCCCCACACTTCCTTTCTTACCTTTTCTGCAAGATTGCGTGTGGCGCCAATTCCCCTGTCCGTGGTTAGGTCTAAGAGATTCTATGGATGGGCGGTTCACCCCCATCCCCTCATTAACTCTTGAGGATCCTCCCCACCTACCATCCTGGTGGGTAATTCATTCCAGGGTCAGAGAGTTGCTTTGGTCTTTGAGAAAGTAAAAACCAGTATGGTATTGGTTCGGTGGAAGTTAACGCAACCATTCCAGGTCCCTTCCACCACCTCTCATTAGCCATTGTGGTATCTTTTAGCACATCCCCTCCCAGCAGTCATGCCACTTGTATTCATAACATANCAAGATGGGGGAAACAGGGTGTTATGATTCCCTCCCCCTTAAAGGAACATCGTCCTCTATGTTCTATCTATCAATATGACATGTATGTACAGAAGTAAACAAAATCGGATATGCCTATTTCATGGCATCTTCCATTTCCCACGTAGCCTTATCTGGGCCAAAATGTTTCCACTGCACCTTGGCCTGTGCAATGGTTCAGTTCCTGAGTGGGGTTTCCTTTCTGTCCAGTATGCATTGAGGTTCTGGCGGGTATTCTCCCTCCTGTTCCACCTGGATTGCATACCAGTCAATTATATGATTAGAATCATGTACATATTTCTTCAATAATGAAACATGGAAAACATTATGTGCTTTTATTGTGGGAGGAAGTGCTAGCCTATAGGCTACAGGTCCCACTCTATCTAGAACTTCAAAGGGTCCACAATACCGAGGTGCCAACTTGGCACAAGATCCCATCCTCAGGGAACTCTTCCTAGGCCTAAATCTGAGATATACGTGGTATCCCATCTTGAATTCTCTTGGAGTTCTCTTTCGGTCAGCGTGACTTTTCTGTCTGTTCTGAGCGACCTTTAGATTTTTTTTTATCTGAGTCACTTGTTCCATTTATTTCAACATGTCAGGTCCAATAGTAACTCTGTTCATGGGATTATTCCAACTGACTGGAGTGTTGCACTGTCTACCATAGAGGACTTCGAAAGGGCTCATCTTTAGGGATTCTTGGTAGCCATTGTTGTAGGCGAATTCCACCAGTGGCAGGTAATCTTCCCACTTTTTGGGTTGATGCATTACATGCATCCTTAGAATGTCTTCTAATATTTGGTTCACTCTTTCCATCTATCCATCGGTTTGAGGATGATAGGCTGTGCTAAATAGTAATTTGGTCTCCAGAGCAACCATCAGGGATTTCCAAAAGTTGGAAGTAAATTTCGTGTCTCTGTCAGACACGATCTCTTTAGGCATATCATGTAGTCTGAATATCTTCTTCATGAATATGTTGGCGATGTCTATTGCCTTGCAAGTCAACTTGATGGGGATAAAATGAGTAGACTTGCTCAGTTTATCCACCACTACCATGATGGCGTCATTCTGTTTGGTCGATGTTGGTAATTCGGTGATGAAATCCATGGAAATGGTTTCCCATTTCCATTCCAGGATTGGTAGAGGTTGTAATAATCCTGCTGGGTGTCGGTGTTATGCTTTAACTTGTTGGCATTCTATGGATTTGGCTAAGTACTCAACTATGTCTTTCTTCAATCCAGGCCAACAGAATTGTTTCCTGGTGGCCGTGATCATCTTTTGGTATCCTGGATGACCAATATATGGTCTTTTATGTAGTTCATCCATTATGAACCTCTTCAAGTCGTCACAATCTGGAATATACAATATGTTTCTGTAGGTTAGCAGGCCTCCATCTATCATCTGGTAGCCTTCATACTTTATCCCTGTGGGTTCTTGATCCAAGTGCAAGGTCATAGTCTGGAAGAATGCGTCTATTTCTTGTGCATTCTTAACTTTTTCCCTGACATTGGTCTCGCAGGTGCTCACCGCTGCCAGATGAATTGTTTTCATACTTCTACTAAGGGCATCAACCACCTTATTTTCCTTTCCCTTGATATGTTTGATTTCGAAATCAAACTCACTACGAAGGTCCATCCACCTAGCTTGTCTAGCATTGAGTTTTGGTTGGTCAAACAGATGTCGCAATCCACAGTGGTTTGTCATGAGTATGAATTTCCTTCACAGGAGGTAATGTCTCCACATTTTCAAGGCATGCACTATGGCGGCTAGCTCTAGATCATGGGTCACATAGTTGGCTTCGTGCTCATTCAATTTTCGGGATTCATAGTAGACTACACTTCCTTCTTGCATAAGGACTCCCCCAAGCCCTTCCTTACAGGCATCTGTGCACACAAGGAAGTAATTTTTGGGATCAACGATCTTCAACATGGGTGCATGGGTCAAAAGGTGTTTCAGGGATTGAAATGTTTCTTCACATTCTTGTGTCCACGTGAATTTAGCTCCCTTCTTTTGGAGGGTAGTGATTGGACAACCAATCTTGGAGAATCCTTTTATAAATCTCCTATAGTATCCTGCTAAGCCCATAAAGGATCTGATATCCAAAACGTCCTTTGGGGTAGGCCATTCCATGATAGACCTGATCTTGTTAGGGTCTACTGCTACTCCTTCTTCAGATATGACATGGCCCAAGTAATGTATTTGCTTCTGGAAAAAGTCACACTTGCTAAATTTGGCATAGAGCTGATGTCCTCTTAGCACTTGAAGCACAAGTCTAAGATGTTCCTCATGTTCCTCTCTATTCTTGGAGTAAATTAATATATCGTCAATAAAAACCAGTCCAAATTTGTCTAGGAATTTACTGAGCACATTGTTCATCAAGCACATAAAAGTGGCAGGGGCATTGGTTAATCCAAATGGTACTACCACAAACTCATAGTGACCATATCTCGTCCTGAAGGCAGTTTTTTGGATGTCTTCACCCTTGATTCGGACTTGATGGTATCCAGATCTCAAGTCAATCTTTGAGAAGATGGAAGCACCTCCCAATTGATCGAACAGGTCATCGATCCGGGGTAAGGGGTACTTGTTCTTTATGGTTACCTTATTGAGCTGCCTATAATCTATGCATAGTCGGAGGGTACCATCTTTCTTCTTCACAAACAAAATTGGTGCTCCCCATGGGGAAACGTTGGGCTAGATATAGCCTTTGCCCATCATTTCTTTTAGTTGTAATTTAAGCTCAACTAGCTCGGGTGTGCTCATCCTATAGGGTGTCCTAGACACGGGCATTGCTCCT
>JASDQU010682719.1:25462-68629 GCA_032191745.1 Picea mariana | reverse complement strand
CAGTGTATTTTATGGCGGCCATACCTCACAAATCTCGATCTCCCAAGCATAGGTATGCCTGCCTTGGGTTTTGAAATATGTCATGATATTGGTTGGATGTTTGTGTGCAGCTTCCGTCAGTTTCTCCGAGTCTAAACCCTTGCTCGAACATCTACAAAGTACTTCAATCATCATTCTGCATCTTCTGACTTCATACTTTGGGGGGCATTCTGTTACACATCCAAATCACTCACCTGGATAAGTGTCGCACATACCTCTCACTTGTCGCAAGTGTCACAACTCTTGTACAACTTGTCGCAAATATCGCAAGTTGGCCATAAGGATGTCGTAAATACTGTTGAATCATGGTACCTTAATGACGACATCACGGAGACGCTTGAAACACCTCATTTACTCAATTTGAAGGAAGAAAACTAGTCTACTGAGGTCAAACATCTCTTGACATCTTAGAAGGCTTCATAATCAAGGTTTTGGAAGGGGAACGCTCCTCTAACACTATCTGAGGAGCGCTGGTGCCCCTCCACCATGGCTGAGGAGCGTTATAGTGCTTTTCCAACCCTTTGCAGGAGCGTTACCCAAATTTGGAGCGCTGGCGCTTCTCTAGACCTTTCTGGAAGCGTTATAGCACTCTGTGACCTCACTAAAAAAGCGCTCCCTATTCTGGGTGAACTGTTAGCCCAGCGAGAAGAATAAGGGGAGAATCATTCGAGTTTAGGAGGCAGTTAAGCTCGAATTCTTGGTTTTTTCAAAATATATCTCAATCAAGGAAGAGGTTCTTAACTGGTTCTAAACATAACTCAAGTAGTTAGCCTCTTCCCAACCTATATAAGCAAGCTCTAATGGTGAAGAGAGAAGGAAGAATTGCATATGTGAAACTTATGATCTTGGAGGAAATCTGCAGTCAGCTAGAGAAGAGTTATCAGTGCAGCTGCTGCCATCCAGGTTGTGGATCTTTCAAACAAGGGTTAGATGAAGAGGATCCGACGAAGCTGTCGCATTCGCATCTACGATTGTAAGTACTGCTGTCGTTATTCTCATTAATATGACACTCTTGGCCTGTTTCTTTCTAGTTTGTGTCTGATGCTACATGAACTTATCATTCAGTGATAGATCTGTTTTCAAGCTAATGTCAATAGAGTAGGAAGTGGTCATATCTTGATTTGTCCACAGAAATCAACGAGAAGCAAAGGATTGGAGCGCAAATCGGAGCATGCAGGGACAAACATCGGTTAAAAGGTACTTCTGTTACTCTTCCTTCTCATGCATTAGGCTTAGATAGATTCGAAAGAAATTCAGTGTCCATGATAAGCACTTTTCTGTCTAGGGTTAAGGTCAAACCTTAGAGGTCGATCTACTTGTCCGCAGGTAGATTTTCCTACAACAAACACAAGGGTCAATCACGAGGTCACATTAAGGACAACAGAGTTACTAACCCAACTTTGTTGGTTCTATTGTAGTGAATGACCGTATTATTGGGGGTCACTTGAGAAATAAAACCCTGTGCGAGCCTTCTCGAGGATATTTCGGGCTCAGTTACCTTGCCCTTGCACATATAGTGGATTGTCGAATGCTTCCCCAAGAATCATTGTCGTAATTGGTAACCTTAGTAGCCTACATATTTAGGGTCTTTACACGAGGCGACTGTGGAGGGGAAATTATTCACGGTACTTGGAATTGACGTTGACTAAACTGACTCGGGCTCCTTGGAGGGTATACCCATGATTATTTGTGGGAGCTTGCACCAGGGTGTAAGTCCGTTAAGCAGGCTGTCAATGTAAATTTTCCACCCACTCTATCCGATCCTCTTCTTTCCTTGATCTTGCGACATTGGATTTCATCACTAAATAGTGATTTCGGTATAACAAGGTTTGTTTGTATGCTTGATATCTAGATTTTATTAGTGAATGTTGTTTTTCTTCTCTAGTTGGCCATAGATAGTTTTTATTTTATTATTGGGTGTGGATAACATTGTTCCTCATCGTTCATGTAGGATGCAAGAATTACCTTTGGAAGAACTGGAAGAATACACCCCCTTGCCTCCTAATTACCAGAGGGTCCTTTTCCTGAAGGAGCGGTCAACAATGACAAATCCTTTGAGATCGGGATTTCTACTCCATTGATAGAACCATCACTTCTTGTGAACCCGCTATTGACTGTTCCCCAAGACCCTATTTTTCTTAGAATAAACTCTTTCAGAGACATTATTGTTGAAGACTATCCTAGAATACCTTTGGTACCTTTCATAGAGTCTGGCATGGATGAACCACCATTTCCTAGTGAAGGATTTAGAACCCCTATTCAAAATTTTGGAATTTTTAATCCCAGTTCAATCCCAGTTCATTCTTTGTAGAGAAATCCCTCGAGACGTGATATTTTTGATAAATTAGGTATGGTTCCAAATCAAACTACATCACCACATGTACTTGTTACTTCTATTACTTATACAGTGCCTTCAAATCAATTTACTGGCAGGACAAATAATTTTTCTATTGTTTCATACCAGGTGTTGGTTGGTACATATACAATTCTTCCTAGCCAATTCACTAGCTCTACAACAGTTCCACAAGTTTCACCTTTTTCTATTGGAAGTTCGGTAACAATTCAAGCTCCTATGGGAATACCACTTCCATCCAGACTAAATCCATCACTTCCACCCAGGTATAATGCTCTTAGTAGTTCTATCACTAATCCTACCCAGGGTACATCTAGAGGACCTAGTATTTTTGTTCCACCTAGGTATAATGCTCTTAGTGGTTTTATTCCTAACTCTACCCAGGGTCTATCCGGAGGGACTAGTCTTCCTGTACCACTTGGAGGATCTAATATTTCTGGACCAAGTAGTTCAAATCTTCTTGGAGTCACAGACCATCCTGTTACTTCTGGTTTTCAACTTCCTATTGAAGGATACTCCTTTGGGGGGAAACCCTAAGGTTGCGAACACAATATAGTTCACAGAAAATCTATGCTTGGATTACAAACCCAACCTTGGAATTTTCCTTTTCAAGGAAATCAACAACTGCCCAGGGGAAATATAATCTAGAAAATTATTTTGTACCCTCTTATCCTGGGCAACCTTTTCCAAGCACTGTAAACCCTACTTGGGGTCAAGCCTTTCAATCCAATGCCCATTTCCAATGTGGCATGCCGAATCAATATGCTAATGTTGGTTACTTACCTTGAAATCCTCCTCTTCCGAATTTGACTGGACCATCTAACTATAATATACTTTTGCAAACAACTGATGGTCCTACTGGTATACCTATGGGATTACCTCCCCAAAGTTATCAGTTCCCTCAAGTTAACAAACAATTTCCATTTCTAGCTACTTTGGATTTACCGGATTTGTCTAGAATTATGAATGGTCCTATCTTACATTCTCCTTTTTGGCTGGTTATACCAGCCAAATTACTGTCAAACATTCCAAAGTTTGACGGCCGTATGGGAGAATATCCAAACAATCCTTCCATGACTTTTCATCTTTGGTGTTTATCCAACTCATTGATGGATGAATCCATACGACTACATCTTTTCCAACACACTCTTACAGGTTTGGCTGCCAGATGGTACATCAAATTGACGAAAGGTTTCTTCAATGATTTCAATACCTTAACCATGGATTTATTGACACATTACCAACTACCGATACGACATGAGACAAGAACAAAAATTTTAAGTTCATTTAAACAATCCTCTTCTACCCACATCTTATATCGTATTCATGAGTGGAGGAGGAGATGATGATTAATAAACGTTCCTCTTTGTGATCAATTATTGGTTGAGTGGTTCAGAAAATAACTCATCGATCTTATCGCTCATGATGTTTCCATGGGGGGTGTTGTCACTGAAGAACATGCGATCATTCGTGCCCAATATTTGGATCTCGTTTATTCTCAAACATGCACATTGTATGACTTGATTCATGACGCTCCTCACCCGTCTACAAATCCAACCCCAACGCTTTTTGTAGCATCTCATGCCACTGACGGGGTGATTGGAACTTTTCATATAGAGACTCATATGAAACAAGTTAATCATTCTAATCCCAAACCTACTACTACCAATGTACAAAATGCTACTCCTCTTGCTGCATCTCCTGGTAAAACATCTGAGGTGAATACGGTCCAGTCTATGACTACCAAAAAATATCAAAATAAGAAGAAAGGGAAGGGTAAGAATAAACATGATAAAACTAATAATAAACAACCACATAAACCAAAAACTCAAACTGTTGATGATAAAGAAAAGAGAAAACCTCATCATCCTTGTATTATTTGTGGCGAGGACCATTACATGAAATATTGTTTGATACGTGCATATGTCACTAAATTCCTCTAGGGAGCCGAGAATCCCCCTATGCCTACTGTTTTGTCACAACCTTTTCGTTCTCAATAGTAGGCCCAACTAGTTATTCATGACCAACCTTCTCCCTCTGCTAGTTCTTACATGCTTATGTGTACTACTTCCAAGAAAGATGACATTGCAGTCGTTACTTGAACCAAATATTATTCTCCTAAAGAGAAGGTTGATGATCAACCTCCTACATCGGCTTCACCTCCCAATGGTCCTCTTCATCTCGATCTACTGAATCCTGATAAAGTAATATGTCTGCCTCCCAAGGGAATCATTTGTAAGTTGTCATTCAACCCACATGCACATGCAACTCAAAACTACAGTATTGCAGAAGATCTTGCACATGCACCATTTGCAATGTTGGCTCTTAAAGTCCTTCAAAGTTGTCCTACTCAATGGATGGCACCATTAAAGGATATTGGTGGAATCGATCATACTGATACGAATTTGATAATATTTGACTTGGAATATCACATCCCACAACTCCCTCATCAATTAGCTTCTTAGATACAAGTGATTGTGGAAACAAAAAATATTTGTCAAACAATTGTTGATGAAGGGGCTTCGACTTGCGTAATGTCCGTTACATGTTGGAAAGCCATTGGATCTTATTCCCTTATCGAGTCACATAACACGTTAAAATATTTTAATGGTACAGGGTATAAAACTTATGGTGTACTTCCTGCATTATCTAATGTGTCACAAGGAAAATTGGTTACTGTTGAGGTTGAAGTGTTCAATGCACCTCTCGACTACAACCTCTTACTTGGTCGTAACTGGATTGAATTTATGTGAGTAGTTTTCTCTACTCTTTTCAGTGTGATATGTTTTCCTCACCAAGGTAAATTTGTTACAGTAGATCAAATCACCTTTTTTAGTTCTGATTCACGCACTAGTAATGTTCCTTTCATAGAAAAAACACCTCCTGGTTATGATAATGTCAGCGTGGGTCTCTTGAAAGATTCATTGTTAATGGGAACTTTCCCCATTCCACTGCCCGATGTTCCTCCTCTCGTCGATTCTATCAATATGATTTCAACCAGTGTTGGCAAAACCCCTGAGTCATATGACCCTTGGATGGTACCTATCTTGGAAGAATGTCATCGTTATGGAAACCAAATTTCAATAAGTATGGTTGAATTGGCTTATCACGTTATTCAATCGACATCTCCTTCTTCTCACTCTCCCTTTGATACATCTCTTGATCCATTTCACATGATTTTTCAAACTGATGAAACAATCATGGCAATTATGTCTATGGAAGACACACCATGGGATGATGGACATCATTGTTCTATCCTCTTCCTTGAACCTGAGACTATCGAGAGTTACCTGTTATCGCACAATTTGTACTTATTCCAAAGGATAAGGTTTAGGAAAGGAAAATTGGCGTAAGAGAGTTTGTCCTATCACTGTCACCTTAATAGGATGCCTCTTACTATTTAGGGTTGATGGCCCAGGGGAGACGTCCCTGGTGACCTGGGGGTTTGAGAAGGAAAAGGTGGAAATGTCTATGAAAATGTCCCCTCTCAAAAGTCACACTGATAAGAAAGTCCCATGGTTTTAACCAATGAAGTAATGGAGAATTAAAGTGTACCTGCCCATAACAAAACAACAAGAAAATATATCTTTTGCAAGTTCAACTTGCTGTTAGTACTTCATAAAACCATGGACTTTATCAATAAAAGAAATAGTTTATTTATGATGAAGCAAACAAAAATTTATAACAAAAATGTTTATAAGACAATAGCTTCGCAATAAATGCCTTAAAATGGCTTCAAAATTTCCAAGACTAATTACTCATTAACACCAAAATACTAGCATTTGTCAGAAGCAAGTAAGGCAGTGTATTAATCAACTTTTTCAATTTCTTTTAGGTTCTTTTAGTGCTGCAATAGATGGTTTTAGCTTACTTTAGTAAGAAAAGGAAATAGGTTAGTAGATTATAGTATTCTAAGGTTAGGAGTAGTTAGTAGAGAGCTTAAGGTATAGGTTTTGATAATAGTTTTTGTCAATCACTCAATAGCAAGGATTGGATCAATGATTTTAGGGAAAATTGAGTCTTTTAGGTAGCAACAAATATTTAAGGGACAAATGATAATAAGAGAACTAAAGACAAGAGGGGTCAATAATTGAAGTGTTGGTAACCCAAGGCTTAAATAACCAAACCCTAGGGGGGAAATGGCTACTAGGAAGTAGGTAACCATAGGTGCTAGTAGTTTTCCTCCTTCTTTAGCTCAAAGGTGAAAAATATGAAAAATTAGATGAAGCAAAATGTGCTAGGGTGTTGCAATGGCAAGGCCCTTAGCAAAATCTTCAAGAAAAACGACTTTCTAGCATAATCTAGTAGGTGAAAGATATTAAGGCAAGGACAATAACATGTGCTTAGCCTCCTAGGGTTTTAAGCTAGAAATTTCATAATCTTAGTTTAAATGCAAGATAAATGTAACTATAACCATTCAATGAAGAAGAATTGCAGAAAATTTACTTACATCCACCAATAATCATCTAGCAAATAGCCTAGTTGAACACTTCCACAAAGAAAAATTCCAAAATAGTCCAAAATAAGCCTCCTTCAAGAAGTGCACAAAAAATTTAAGCCAAGTAACTCTAATTAGGGTGAAAATTCCAGACCTCACACTTGTGTGAGTGAAAGATGATGAAAAAATACAAGGGAAAATCCCTTATTTATACAATTACAATGGCCAAAATTAGGTAAAAAAGGTCAACATGGCCAATTTACATGTAATATCTTGTTTTTACATTAAATGAAAAAATAAAACCCTAAATCAAGTAGAAATGGTGATATCATGCCCTTTTAGGATGACATTATGCCTTTTTAGTGCAACATTGGCCTCCAAGAGAAAAACGTTAGGCTTCCGAAGGCCTCTAGATCAAGCCACACGTGCCACTTGGCACACAACTGCCTCCAAAGTGTCCAAAATGTTGGGTGATGTCAAGCGTCACATAGGTGATGTCATGGGCCTTCCAAGGCCTATATCATAGTTATAAGGGAAAGATCCCCTTGGGTCCAGGCCTGCCAGGCTGCCTCTGGTGGAACATCCTCCTCTCTCTCTGGTGAAAACCTCTGATTTGTCTTTGCACTTGACTGGGGTCTCAACATCCATCTGGTGGGATTTTAGACCTATTGAGGTTCAAACTAATCATATCCCCATGTGTACATGTCTATCAGGTGTGGCCTTGAAAAAAAAATAGATACTCCCTCCATGGGCTCAAAAGTCACAAGGATCATAGCAATGTCATTCACATCTAATAATCACGTTATTTACATATGTGCATAAAACCCCCTTTCCTAGACAAGTTCTCAAAGACGTTACACTATTCTACAAGCCAGGTTTGGAGGGGACACCATGAACTCCTATTGGGATAATTATCATTGGACGTAGGATGTTTCCAGGTGAATACAAATCCATTCCATGTAAGTGGATGAGGTGGTAAGGTATGTATGAGCAATGGGCGCAATGATGATAGGGAAATGTATGGCTTAACTGTGGGTTCCTTTGAAGAGGGTGAGCTGCACTGTGTCATGGATGTAAATGTTTCCAAGACCTTTAATTCCTTTTATCTTTTTACCTTATTGATTTTTCTTTCAAGAGACTAGTTAGGGGACATTGCCCTGGCATGGTGACCAGTGGTGACAATGTTACCCACAAGCATTTCACGGAGATAAGAAGGATGGCTCATGATGAGACCCCCTTTCTCTTGGCTATGCCACCAAGAAACACTACCCTAGTGTGGTGACCAACTGAATGGTAGTGTCGTAATGCTACATTCCCATGGACCTAATAGGTTGGCTCATGACGAGACCCCCTATCCTCCAACTAGGTCTTGATTTTATTATTTTATGGGTCCCTCTGTTTCTTGATGAGAATCCTTTTATTGATTTCTTGGGGATCCATGGGAAAGGCATCTAAAGGTTTTTTTCTTTTGGATTTTATCTTTTTCCAGGTACTTTTACCCTCTGGGCCTTTAACCCCTTCTTCCCACAAGGCAAGGTACAACCCTTTGCTAGCTTGGAAAACCCAATGCCTGAACCAGTGTATGGGATGGATGAGAGGGAAAAAGGATGGAAAGTATAAGTATGGTGGGAATGGATGATGAACTTTCATGAACCCACCTAGTGGAAACTCAAACCCTATGGGAACCAACTTGCTAGGGAATCCTGTCATCCTCCCAGGTGTGGACAAGTGAAAATGCATAAGGTCCAAGCACATGTTAGAAGTAAAAAGATTTAAATGCACATATTCAAATGTTTTGAGAATCAGAGTGACACATACCATGATACCCAGACTCATTACCTCATGGAGCAAGACCCACTATTGTTGAAGGACCAGGTCGATGGGATGGATGATGCTGTTGCTGAAAAGGTGGAGGCACTAAAGAAGAAAGATGGGCCCTCTTGGGACAGGATCAAGTCAATATGGCTCTCAATACTCCATGTCTAGGAATTTTGGTCCTCGAGACATAATCTCCTTAGTTATCCCTAGGCTAGTGGATAACATTACCGACAGATTTTGAATATGTCAGTGATTATTAATCTCCCTCCATTTTTCGAATCAACACGTGATGTTTTGTATGAAGGAAACTTGGGAAACATTTCACCAACTATCCCTTTGAATATTTCGATCAAGCTTGTAATTGTGGAAAATGTTCACATAGGTGCCTCATGTTTTCCCAATGAAATTCGAACTTACAATGCCCTTTTCCAAGAATTTCATGATGTATTTTCTTGGAGTTACGAAGAAATGCTTAGAATTGACCCATATATCATTGTACATGAAATCAAGACATACCCTGATGCTAAACCCATTCGAGAATGACTTCGCCCATTTCATCCATGAAAATCTGTCGCGATCAAGACCAAGGTTGAAAAACTTCTTAAAGTTGGTTTTATCTACCCTATAGCATTGAATGACTGGGTTTCCAATCTTGTCCCGGTCACAAAGAAACAAGGAACGATGTGCGTGTGTGTTGATTAAATGGATATTAATAAGGCTTATCCTAAATATAATTATCCAACCCCTTTCATCGACCAGATCGTCGATGATTGTGCCATAAGTGAAATCTTCTCTCTGATGGATGGTTTTTACGGCTATAATCAAATAAATATTTTACCCGCAGATTAGCACAAAACTGCCTTTATTTGTCCTTGGGGTACCTTCACATACCGTAAACTCCCTTTCGGTCTCAAGAACATGGTACAAAATTTCAAAGAGCTATGTCTTATTCTTTTCACGATATCAAGAATATTGTGCAACCATACCTTAATGATTCATCGACGCATTCCATTCATCGTCAAGATCACTCGGCACACTTACGATCTATTTTCCTTCGGTGTCAGTATTACTGTATATGATTAAATCCACATAAATGTGGTTTTTGTGTGGAGTCCGGGTGACTTCTAAGATTTATTGTTTCCATGCATGGGATCACAATTGATTCGTTGAAGGTTGAAGCAATCATCAATTTGCTTCCTCCTTCTACCTTATGCCAACTCCAAAGTTTGCAAGGGAAGGCAAAATTTCTACGACGATTCATTCCTAATTATGTCGAACTAACGAAAGGTTTCACTTGAATTCTTAACAAGGGTCATGATTTTGTGTGGGACAATATCACTAACAAAGCATTTGACACTTTGAAACTTGCATTAACCTGCACACCACTATTATATCCCTCAGATTATAGTCGAGATTAATTCCTATAACTGGTTGCTTCAGATCACACCATCATCATGGTTATGGTCCAAGAGGATGATTCACAAGATGAACATGCCATTTACTATTTGAGTTGGAGTCTTATGTCCACTGAAATCAAATACATGCATGTGGAGAAATTGGCCTTGGCATCTGTTCAGTCTATTCAACGTTTTTGTCACTATATTTTATTGTGCAAGACCACGATTATTTCTGATTGCAACCCTATGCAACATATTATTACCATAAAATTCCTAGGGGGAAAACACTCCAAATGGATTGTGATTCTTCAGAAGTTTGATTTGGAGTTTGAAAAATCCAAGTCAAAGAAATCTTTGGTCTTTCCTGAGTTAATATGTGACCTCCCCTCCAATGATACAAAAAATGTGGCAGGAGATTCTTTTCCAAATGAATCTCTCTTTCTGATCAGTTCAGACGATATATGGTATGGATACATCATCATTTATCTCCAAACCCAAAATTTCCGACCTGATGTCTCTCGTGTACCTCAAGCCATCGTGACCGACCATGGAACCCATTTTCTCAATTTCATGATGTCTGAGCTAACCGATAATTTGGGTTTACGGAATGAAAACTCAACCCCTTATTACCCACAAGACAATGACCAAGTCAAAGAAATAAACAAAGTTTTGACCAGTATGATTTGACGGATGGTGGGGATTCATAAGTCAAGTTGGCATACAATTTTTTTTCCGGCATTATGGACCTATCGGACGTCAGTTAAATCTGCTATGGGTTTCACGCCTTTCCAATTAGTGTATGGTATCTAAGCCATCTTTCCGATTGAATGTGAAATTATGTCTCTGAAGCTAGACGTTGAACTTCTCCCTAACACCACAACCGAGGAAGAACGTCTGTCATATTTAATACAATTAGATGAGACTCGTCGTGATGCTGCATTAGTAATAGAAACCCAAAAGAAACATGTAAAGTCTCAGTATGAAAAACATGTTAAACCTCATGTTTTTTTAAGGTGATTTGGTTCTCCTTTATGACCAAGATCGTGACTTTTTGGGGCAGGTAAATTTGAGCCCATGTGGCGTGGTCCTTATATCATTAAACGAGTATTAGAGAAAGGGGATTACGAGCTGGTTGATTACAATGGAATTCCTTTTGGTGAACCTATAAATGGGTTTTACCTAAAGAAGTACTATGCTTAAAATGTTTTGCATGAGTGCTTTGTAATTTAATGTATCATATTCTAGTGTGTTTTTTGTCGTTTCTTTTTCTTCCCTCAAACTTCTTACCTTGCCTTGTGCTTGGTTTCCATATGTCAGCATTCTCACTACCTTATATTGGCTTTGCTGATGGTGCTAGTCATAGTACTCAAAATATCGCATTTGCTGCATGGGTAATCTATGCACCTATTTACGAGCTGATAAGTCTACGTGGTATTTTCCTGAGTCATGCAACTAATACCATTGCAGAATATAGTGTGGTCATTGAATTATTTATTGATTCCATTTCACTTGGCATCCGTCATTTGATTGTATGACTCTATTCTCAACTTGTGGTGCTGCAATTAAGCAACATCTATTCCTTCAGAAGTCCTACACTATTACGGGTATATTTGAGAATTCACCTCTTGGAAAGGATTTTTGATTACATTGAATATCAACACATTCCTAGATATCTAAATACATTAACATATTATTTACCCAATTATGTTTTAGATATACATTTGCACAATTTATAAATCCAAATACAAACACATAAAGACAAGTAAGCCGATAATTGTTTTTTGTATTATAATGCAAAAAGTTACAAAAAGTGTGTCGTGAGACCAAAATATCGAAGAACATGGCTTCATATACATATATGCATCATGGATGTTTCTCATGATATAAAAATACTTCCCGTGCTACACGACGGAGCAGTCGACCAATAGATGCTGAAACACCAACAATTTGGCGTTGGTAACGCTGATGTAGCTCATCTACGGTAATGCCAGGGATGACCATAGTTAATCCCTCGAGGTTATGCTATATATCCTTGAGATCCTCGACTATTTATTAGTCTCAACCTACCACTGCACCTGCCTCCCCACGTCTCTAGATTGGAGATGAACTCAAAGGTCTGAAAGGTGCCACATCTGCATTTGAAATCATTTTATTAGTCTTAGATACATAATATAAAAAATTCATAATAAAAATGATAAAACAATATATAATTAAAAATTATTTTTTACCTATGTCTCCCCAATGTGCTCCCTCAGGTCATGCTAAATCTGGATCACCACAGAAATCAACCCCATCATAATCATAATCCTCGATCATAATGAGATGATTTCTTAGCCATTGGAAAAAGGTAGGCCCATATGTGACTGTTGGGACACCACCATGGCATGCCATCAAGTCAACCCACCTCCTCATGCGAGGATCCCATGGAGTAGGCACACACCAATCCAAATTTTGAAGATGAAAAAGTGGGACCCTTTCAAGGAAAAAGGACACCAAAATTGATCCATACCCAAATTGTTTTAACTGACCAGTCCTGCACTTTGTCAATTGTTTTTTCATGTTCTTGAGGAGGCCGTCACACCATTTGAATACTAAAGGTTATATGCACTCAATGGCATACTAAAATTGATTTTGAAAGGCCAAGTGTGGAGTTTCACTCCCTGCCACACGCGTAATGGTGAAGAGTATTGTCCTCAGAGATAAGTCAAGGATGTTCTTTATGTGAATCTTCCCACTATATTTCTCTGTGCCGACCGAGAAATATTGCATGACATAGTGGTCCATTGGTTAACCTCCTCCCCTGCGTCCTGATAATGATACTCAATACCCACAACAATACAAACTGGTTAATAAATATATGTATTCAATCTCCAAAGTGAGCGTATGTACCCCAACATGGAAAACTTTCTCATTCACATCCCACATTTGGACCAAGTTCTCTAATAAAACTAATTGATCCCTCATGCCATGGAATTTGAAGAATTTAAGAAAACCACACTCTCGAAGTGCCATAACTGTGTTAGGGTCATTCCCCTCAATAAAATATTCCTCTTCATGTTTTCTCTCCTACCATTCTAGCACTTTGAACCGTGGAAAATCTACCAAAAGACAATTAAACATGAGTTAGTTTATTGAAAATCCAAATTTGTTGGCTTCCCTGGTTCATTGTTCATTTTTTTATTTTTGAGTTGTGATCTATGCATACTGAAGGTTTAGTACAATGCGACATTGTCACACTTCATTCCTTTAATCCCTGTGTCAATCCTATATCGTCGTAGTTCCTGATATAGGGAGCCTGCAACAATTTGAGGGTGCATTTCCCCTTTGAGAAATTTCCCATAAAACCAACAAATCACCATAAAAATTAAACAAATTTGCTATAAAAAGAGAGAGGAAAGAGAGAGCACCAACCTCACATATTTGGATCAAAGAATCATCCACGAATCGTGCTGCAATCGTCGTTTGAAAATCAGGTAAAAATAGGGGTTTAAACACTATTTTTGGTGAATTACAAATGGAATGGTAAAAATGATTTAGCTTTTGACTTATTTAAACATATTTTACCACTTTTTGACCTATATCAAGTTATTTTTCACCTATGTTAACCCTAATGGACAATTCAAAGTGTAAATGTTATAGGATACAGGTTGGGCAACCAAATATTTTGTCATGGATCAAATACTTTATCGTTTTTTACGTGTTTTTTGCAAATCGTTTGATGTAAATATACTTTTAAGTTTTTTCAGTAAAAAACGTCGAGCATAGTCTTTGTTCTTTCTGATTCTCATAAATCTATGAGAATGTAACTGAGTAAAATTTTATCACTTTTTCAGACTGGCTAAGGTTATAAGAAAAAGGAACCCCTTGGAGTCCTCTTTAAGCTCTTTTCAAACTCCCTAAACATGAAAAGATTGTCATGCGATCTTGTTCTTTTCATGCTCATTAGAGTATGTGAAGAAAATGTCTATTGAGTGGTAGATTATCTCTTTTTCGGTCTCATCAGACTACTTTACGAAAATGACATTTTGGAGTTTTATTTAAGTGTTTTTTTAGACTCTAAACATGAAAAACCATTGAGTTTTCTTTCTTTGGACTCGTAAAACAAACATCAAAAGGCCCATATGTGACCGAACCACTCCTTCCTAGGGTTCGTTAAAAATACTCCGAGGGACTCATCCAAAGGATGAGCTTACATTTCAAGCATATTTTATTCTCCTCAAGCATATTTTATCCTCCTTAGGCTTGTGTGAAAATAAAAAGGTACTCTCCAGAAATGGTGGGGGAAAATTGGGAAATAAATATATATCTATATTTGTGTTAGTGGCAGTAATTTGCTTTTTAAAATGACACCCCTTTTCATTTTTGTATCTTGGTTGGGAAATCCATTTATCTCTTGTTTGATCATCCACAAGTCTATATATTAGTCCTCCTTGAGTCAATGTTGCCAAGACAATTGTCGTGTCATTTATATGTTCAAGAGAAGTTCAACTGAAATGAGTCTTCTACCGAGTCAATTATATGCAGTCCTCAAATTCTTACCATGTTGGCCTTACTTGAGTTAGTCCTAAATCCCTTTATGCTATGATCTACTTCAAATTTGTTACATGTTTCATGTCATTGATGGGGGATAGATTAAGGCCCTCATGTGATGAGTCTTTTCCTATCAAATTCAACTCATTATCCAAGAATTAGACTTAGAAACTAATTAGTACCTTGGAGCTTTCATGCCTCAATGGAAGGTTTCCTTGTTTTCGATAGTGGGTTTACATCATTGACCCATGATCGGAATATTCCATTGAGTGTTCGAATTCATCTCATTAATTCACATTCGTTGGATTTTACTAGAGTACTTTGAGAGTCATTGACATTAATGATGATTTCCCTTGCACTTGTTAATGGTATTCATTAATGACTGCTAATCAAGTGGTTTCTACCATGTTCGACTTCAACACCTATATTTGCCTCGATAGATTCATACTTCGAGATGATAGAAATGAAGACCCTGGATACTGTCACATGGATCCAAGTTGTGATGGAGTATTGATGAGTCTGTACTGATACATAGATCCACTATGTAGTCTCATGGCTATGTTCAAATTTGAGTCTTTATAGCATATATCCACAATGCATTTCTCATGGCTATGTTGAATCATAATGGAATGGATCCATAGTGTATGATTTGTGGCCATGATTCACTTGAAACTTATGCTTAAGGTCACTTGTATTCTAAGTATGGGAATGCCTACCTCAGTATTGGTATATTGTTATGGTGATGCTTTTTTGTTGACAGGTTTCTGACTGATGTGATCCTTGTTCTCGACACGCACACTCTACAAAGTATTTCAACTGTCATTCTTTTCAAACTTTATACTTTGGGGGGAGTTATGTTACACATTATTTTCTTCACCTTCATGAACATTGATGATATGTGTATCACCTATTATAAGAAATATCTTTTTTCATATTCCTTGAAGGATGTTGAAGGAATAAAACTTTCCCCAGAAGATGGAATTATTTTTTCCTTATTGCAAAACCTTGTAAAGAAGTATCATCACACCTTGCTCGGTGTTAAGGGTGCGATGATTTAGAATTGACGCAGAATGAACCACATTTCCCTATGACATCATCACAGATTTCTTAGTCTTAAGGGTGAGACGATGTTTAAACAAAGGAAAAAAGATAAATTTCTTGAAGGTTCTAGAATAGAATCTTCGAAAGGATGAGGTGGCCTCCGATTGGTTTGGATCAGATCCTCTTTTCTGATTTGGTGGAATCATCCTAATCCATTCATCCCTTCCCCTTCACTCTATATAAGGAGGGATCTCTCATGAGAAGCGTTAGTTTGTCTTATGTGTGAAGAATTCTATTGAAGATTGTGCTTGTGATAGCTTTGCTTTAGATTTCCAAGTCAGGTTGTGTGTAGCCTTCATCAAAAGCATTGGAGAAAGAGGTGTGTGTGTGTGTGTGTGATGAGGAAAAAGGCCATTGAAAGGGACCTTGCAACATCAATTCACAAGCTGTATTATCCACTTTCATCAATATAATACAATAATACATTTCTTTCCTATAAAAGTGTCTCCATTTTTATTGCATAACTCCTTGATCTTATGCATAGGTTCCATTAGAATATATATATCGTTGCTCTCTCTTTGTTGGTTTGTGTTTCTCAACAGTTTCAACATCCCACAAACCCTGATATGGAGTAAGGAGGACACTATCAAGGATCAAACAACGTTCAAATGGTATGTCGTTTATCCCTCATTAAGCTAGTGTACATTACAATGGAAACCTAAGGAAAAGTTTGTATTTTGTCATGTTTTGTTCTAATTTCTTGTTGAAGTTAGGGAGATTAGTTCGTGTCAGCACTTACTAATTTGTCTAGTAAAAAGGATAGGAAAATTATCTTTGATGGTAATTTTGTTGAGATGTCTATAATATGGACACATATGCCATGAGCCATCCTTTTTTGTAACCAACACCACTGGTGAAGAGAAATAACTTTGGCTATGTTGAATGATGCCAACCTATAAAATTTCTTGGATCATGTGTTCAATATCACTCTTATGTGCATATGGATACCTATAAGTCCTAATGTTGGGTGGTACACTTCCTGGTTTCAAGTGAATAGCATGGTCATGGTCTGGAGTAGGTGGAATACCCTTAGGCATTTCACCAAATACCTTTGAATGATTGTTGATAATTATTTGGAGATCTGATGGAGACAGGGCTATAGATGTTTGAACATCAAATGAGTATAATTGTGTAATTACACCATGGTGTCCCTTTTTGAGTAATTTTTCCATGCTATTAGAGCTTATCACTTTATAGGGTTTCCCTTGGATACCTCTAAGCTCAATTTCCTTGCAATGTGAGGAAAATATCATAAAAATATTTTGAAAATCAAAGGCCACTATTCCAAGTGATTGAAACCATTGGACCCCTAATACAACATCAACACCCCCCATTTGGATAGAAATCATAGGGATATCCAGAAAATACTCCCCCATGTTGAGCTTAATACTATGGAATTTCCCTGAACAATTTATGATACCTCCATTTGCAATCATTACTTGAAACTCCGGTACAGGATATACAAAACAATTGAGATATTTTTCTAATTTGTAATTGATGAAATTATGGGTGCTACCTGAATCAATCAATACTATTACCTTTTTCTTTTTGATGTATCCTTGTATCTTGAGGGTTTGTGGAGTAATGATGTCATCCAAAGCCTGAAAATATATTGTTGGAGTTGTCTCTTCTAGATTTGGGTGTTGTGATGGTTCCAATTCTTGATCTTCTTCCTCTTCACAGTTTATGTATAATGATTTATTCTCACTGCATTTATTCCCCTTACTATACTTGTCGTCATAATTTAAATATAGTCCTTTTTCTCTTCTTTCATCCATTTGTTGAGGCACCAACCTTGTTGGTTTAGGTACACTATATTCTTCCTATTCATAGTTTATGTAGAATAATTTCTTCTCACCGCATTTATGCCCTTTACTATACTTGTTGTCACAATTAAAACATAGTCCTTTTTCTCTTCTTTCATCCATTTGCTGAGGTTTCAACCTTGTTGGTTGAGATATGGTTGTAATGACCCCTAAAATGATCTCTGCCTGCAATGCTATACTTGTGTGTAACCTTATTTTTGGCATGAATATGATGAGAATTTTGCATAACATCCATAATAATTGTAGGTTGTGTTAGCATTGAAAGTTACACTTTCACTGCTAAAGTGGAAGCTTATTACCCATGAATAGGTTTTTAAGGTAAGTTTTAATAATAAAGTGTCAAATGGATAAAACTCAGCTCAACAATGTAAATCACAGAATGTTCTAGATAATATGTATCAACAAAAGAGGTTTTGTCTAACTTGGATTAGGGTTTTAAAGAGTAATGTGGATAGAAGGAATACTTTAGTGAGAAATATGAAGTAAGTCTACTATTAGCATTAGGGATTACTAGCAGACCAATGAAGGAAAAGATTTAGACACACAAACTTCTTCAATCAAAGCTTAAACTTTGAGAACACATATAACAACATCACAATCAAACCTCCATTGTAATACAACTATAAAATATCAATTGAAGCATTCAATGAAAGTAAATTTTAGAGTAAGAGAGAGACAAGATGGCAGGGAAGAAACTGAATTCTATTAGAAAAAAAATTCATCAAGTCTGATACATAAAATCCAGAGTTGGATTTGTTACATCATTATATCACAAATACAGTCTTAAATTAACCATCCGAAGCTCTACAATGACTTCTAATACCCCTCTTATATATTAGGATATGAGTGAAAGTAGTACAATTCAAACCCCATCCTCTAGCATAGGATTCCCGCATCATGAAGTTAGGGTAACTACAATTGTTCAACAAAAATAACTGACTGCTAAAAACTAGGCTTAATGCTGGTAACTACCCCAACATCTTTAATAGGCTTGATGATGTGTCCCTTAAGCACATCTTATTCTTGTCAGGTGTCCCTCCAACTTTAAACTAACCTTCAAGCAGTTACCCCATACTCTAGCCATCTGTCCATCATTGATCCTCTTGAAACCTCCAAAACAAAAGTTAACAACATATTCTGTAGCACCAACTGTATCAGCCAGTTCGCAGCGCCTGACTGCATAAAACAATTTGCAGTGCCAGGTGCTGTGAAATTTCCTGTAGCTGCTTAATTTATCTAGTAGAGCTCCACAACACCCAAAAACCATCTTCAGAGCTAGATATTCCTGTAAAAACTTCATTATTTGGTGTATGAGTGGAAAACTTAGTCTTAGGCATCATACTTCACCAAAATCTCAAAAATGCAAGAAACAAGCACTATCCAAAACTAAAACTCTTTAAGACATTTCATATTTTTACTTTATGAGTGTGGAACTCCTTCTTATGGAAACTTGGGCCAACACATCCAAATTACTCTTGGCTAGGTCTTCCTTAAAAGGTTGCAACTCCATTTTTAGTTTTCTGATCTGAGCCTGGAGATCTCTATTTTGTCTGTATAAATTTATGAGTTTCCTATGGAGAGGCAGAAACATTTTTGCTACAAATATAGACTTGTCAATAGTTTCAAGATACATATCCGTAAGGTCATTTAAATTCTTCTTTTCAACCAACCCCTATCCTCTCAATTTAGAAATTTCAACTCTTGCCTCTTTAATATATCTGTTCATCCTTTTGAAGGTAGGGTTCTGTGGAGGAGTAGTTATGTCTATAACCTTAATATGCTCCTCAATAGGTACAATTTTACCTTTACATTTTCTCTTGATTGGATATTCCACTGTGTCTTCTTTCAAAATACTTTCCCACTTTATTTGCAATAGGTGGTGAACGGAAGAGTAACCTCCTTCCTTTTGAGCTTGTGTCTCTGGTTGATGGAGTATCTACTGACTTTGGAACTGGTTTGGGTGAAACCTCCCTTTGTGGATAGTAATAAGATCCTCCTTCTCCTTCACGTTCCTTAGTTGTTTCATCATTTTAACAATACCTTTGCTCTTCCTCTTCTTTCTTGTCTCTGTATGTACAATACTATCAACCTGAAGAGGGATTTGTACCTTCGATTGAAAAGTAGGAGAAACATTTAATTGAAAGTGTGAAGAAGCAATGGATTACTCCCAGTCAATGTTTTTCTTCTTTAATTCCTCCATCACAAGCATTTTAATCAGCCCTGAATGAAAAAAACTTGTATCAACTACCTTAGACTTAGCCTGGACTCTGTCATACATTTTTCCAATACTCCTAAACAAATAGAAAAGAAGATGCATAAGGTGTTTTCCTGTGAAGTGTAGTAGAAGTCTTATGTGGTAGTGATAAATCATGTTGAATCTCCCTTCACAGGTAAAGTATCTTTGGATTAACCTTAGCATATTATCAAAACCTTCAATCATGTGGCTCCTGGGCACTCCCTTTGATAAATTGTCTCCCTGATATTCTGGTTTGAGGAATTCTTTGGAGAAGGCTACATTTAGGTTCATGGATTTAAACCACTTTTCACCAGTATTAGGTATTTTAGTATTTGTTGCTATGGTCACTTCAGATACCTCAATTTCTAGTGTCCCAACCTTGGTTTTGGTTCCATCAAATTTCAAGGAAAATTCCCTATCCACCTCAGGGTGCCCCCTCTGCATTTTCTGACAAAAACTAAACCAACCCACTCTTTGGAAGACTTCCCTGATCATGGGTTAAACAACAAAAAAACGCATGTCATAGGGATCAATACTCACAATTCCCCCTCCCTTGTGATCCTTCTTTTGTTGTGGAGTATCCATTGATGTCATATGAGGAAAATCTTACCACAAATTTTAATGATGTAAGAGGCAAAACAGGAAAAATAGAGGACTAGGGTTTTGATGGATGATCTTTCTCAAAGGGTTGGTTCTGTATAAGGCTTTATGTGTTTATTATCCTATTGGACCTCCAGGCATAATAAAAGGTAGCTTACAATTAGGGAGATTAAGGAAGACTACATATAATCATGAAGGTATAAAGAAACAACTTGTTGTAAGACAGGTCTTGTTCATCACCTCACTGTCCTCTTGCAAAACTCACAATGACTTCACAAGAAAACAAATTTTAATCTCATAACAGATAAAATTGAATTTAAAAATGAGAACCTGATGAAAACGGGTTGTGTAAAAGGTTCTAGGATAGGATATTCACAACACCAAGCTTGCTGCACAAAGTTTGTAGCATCAGAACATGGGGTTCGCAGTGCTTAGGAAAGTAAGCAAAACAACTGAATATGAGATGGGAAAGGTGTCCTGAAAAAAAGATTTGTTAAGGATTTAATGAACAAGGTTCAGAGCTCATGCAATTGGGATGGGAACATGTTAACAAGGTAAGTGGGAAATTTTGTAGTGCGTATCACCACTTCGCAACGCCCAAAAGAAGAAATAACAAACATATTTGTTCTTGTCCTTCAAATGAGATAAAAATACTCATGGATTGCCTGGTGGCTTTGACTTGAAGATTGATATCCTTGAGCTTGAACATTTTTTTTTGTAGATATCCTAAACTCCAACTCGACTTCTCCAACTAGTTCATAACAATTTTCATAGCACCTTTCTGAAAACACTAGGTTTGCAGTGCCGAGGTAGAAGTGATTTAAAAACTTGGAGAAAACAATTAGAAGTTTTTATGATGAAATCCCAGGTTATATTTTAAAATATAACTGATGAAAACAAATAGATATTCATTGACAAGATTCATGAGAACAATGATGGTAATGAAATCATAATGTACTTTGGATGTGCTGTGAACTCTCTGGTGAGTTGGCAACATACAAATCAAACTTGATTTGACATCCTAACGGGTAAGGTGAAAAAATGGAGGGGTCTAAGTACAACATGGAGGAGGTGACATGTTAGGGTGGTAGTGGAGTAATGAAATATGCAACAGATGAAGGTTTGTCCAACTTATCATGATGATCAAGATATAACCCAAGGACTATAGACCAAATCCAACACTAATCTTTAGTTTATTTGTGTCAAAAATGAAAAATGACTATAAGAAAAAGACAAAGCCAAAAATTTAAACAACACTTATGATTCACAATAAAAAACATAAAGAATTTTTGACCCAAGCAATTCTATGTGATAACATTGGCTCCATAGGGGATGGCATGCTCCTTGTGAGATGCCAAGAACAAGAAGTTTCAATGTCTTATCCTAGGTCTATGGGGTCATTTATTCAAAAGAAACCAAACAAAAAATGATATTTACAATGGAAGGGAAAGCCACACATGGCTTTAAGTAAAACAATTCTTCAGAAGGTTCCCTTTAACTGGGCCACCAAAAATTTTAGAGTCTTCTAAGTTCTACAATTTATAAGTGTTATTTTGAAAACCTTCAAAAATATTGAAAGGAACAATCCAAAAGGATTCAAATTTACCATGTTTGCCTTTATCTTTCCTTTATGCATCCCACTTGAGCATCAGATCTCCTAGGTGGAAATATTCTTTGTTTACCTTCTTGTCAAAAGATTGCTTGATCTTTTGTTAATGGCTCTTTTTTTTATCAAGGAGCTTCTCCGTGATCTATTGTACTTCTACTAGCTAATGCAACCTTCTGACCATATCATCTGGTTCTCCTTGTTGGTCATGAAGAAAATTTTCCACAGACAAGGAAATTTCAGTAGGAAAAATAGCTTCAGACCCATAAACAAGTTGAAAGGAGGAAATACCAAGTGATCTCTTTATAATGACTCTATCTTCCCATAGGTAAAATTTCAGCTTTGAGTCCCATGATTTATTGTTGTCATCCAGTAACTTCTTAATAATATTTACCGGGATCTTATTAGAAGACTTTGATAAACCATTACCTTGGGGATAATAAGGGGTAGAATGAACTAGTTGAATCCCATACTTCTCAGAAAATTTCACTAATGGTCCAGCTTTGAAAGATGCAACATTATCAGTAACAATATATCTTGGGCAAACAAACCTTGACATAATATCTTCGAGAAAACCAATAATTACCTTGTGTGTGGAACTCCTTGTAGGAATGGCTTCTATCCACTTGGTGAAATAGGCATTTGTAGTCAAAATACATCGATGTTGGCCACTTGAAGCTGGATTAATTTCCCCAATGAAGTCAAGTCCCCATTGCTAGAAAGGACTAGAAACCACTACAAGCTTCAGATGAAAAGATTTCAATTGTTGATTTCCTAAGAATTTATGACATTTATCATAGGCTCTAATATTTGCACAAAAATCAGTAAAAAGGATAGGCCAAAAATACCCAGATTGAGAATCTTATATGTTGTGGTCCAAAAATGATGACCCCCACACAAGTTGTCATGAAAATAAGTCATGGTCTTTTGAGCCTCGTTTCGATCTAGACATATCAAAAGAACCCTTAGATGATGTTTCCAATACAGTATGTGATCAATGAGGCAATATCTAACTTCTTTGAGTTTCAAAGCTCTCACCTTGTTCTTCTCAAAACTATTAGGAGGATGCAACTTTTGCAAGAAATGAATAATGTCTTTGTACCAAATGAAATTTCCCAACTTTGGGTTGATATGTGAGCTATTATCAAGGATATCAATTTTCTGGTTTTCAGAGTTCAGGTTCATGAAATTAACCCCCAGTGATTTACAATTTGATTCAACCAGTAATCTAGCTAAACCTTGCCCTTTCACCAACTTAGTAGGATTCATTTCAAGGTCAAAATCCAAAATTTTGGCAATCCACTTGCTCCTGTTTCCATCTATGTTAGGTTGGATTAGTATTTCCTTCACAAAAGCTCATGGGACATAGGCAATAATTTTGGAATGAAAAATATATACTCTAAAGGATTTAATGGCTTTAACCAAAGCATAAGCCTTCTTTTCCATAATATCATACCTCACCTATGAATCTCTTAATTCTCTGATGAAAAAGGAAATGAGCTGTTCCATCCCATCTATGTTTTTCTGAAGAAGAACATCAACCAATGTGTCCTTTAAGGCAAAAGAAAATATTAGAAATTCTTTTGAATAATCAGGGCTGACGAGAACAAGTGCCTCAGTCAATGCTTGTTTGATTTGATCAAAATAATTCCAAGCTTTAAAAATCCATTTCACCTCATTTCCCTTTCTAAGCATAGATGTGATAAACTTAACCAATTCAACAAAGTTGGAGATGAATCTTCTCAAAAACATTATTTTACCTAGGAAAGACTAAATCTCCTTCTTGGACCTAGGAAGAGACAGAGTCTTGATGGCCTCTACTCTACTTGGATCAATCCTTACCCCTTCTGATGAGATAGTGTGTCCCAACAACTTTCCTTCTTTTATAGCAAACAAAAACTTATTAGGATTGAGTGACAACCCAAACTTTCTACATTTCAGGAAAACCTTCTTCAAATGATGATAATGTTCCTTATCACACCTTGAGAACAATGTAATGTCATCAAGATAGATGACCAAAAATTTGTCCTTTTCCCCAATGAAGGAAATATCCATTGCTCACTGGAAGGTTACTCCTGCATTCATGAGACCAAAGGGAATTTTGGTATACATAAATGTTCCCCAAGGAGTAGTGAAAGTTTTTTTCTCTCTGTCTTTAGGTAGAACAAAGATCTGATTGTAGCCTGAGAAGCCATAAATCATGGGCATCCTTGATGAACCGGTTACCCTCTTCAAAATATGTTTCATCTTAGGAAAGGGATATATATATCTTTCTTGGAACTTCTGTTTAAATTTCTGAAATCAACACAAAGTCTGATTTCACCATTCTTTTTCCTCATAGGGACTAGATTTGCCACCCACTCAGAGTACCTTAAAGTTTTGATGATCTTAACATGAAGAAACTTCTTGAATTCCTTTTCCATAATAGACAAAAACATGGGATTTATCTGTCTTAGTTTTTTCCTAAATGATTTGGTCTCATATTTCAAAGGAATTTTATGTTCAATGTGTTAGCGTCATAAGTCACTCCTAGATTGTAGCAGGAGCAGAGCCCGAAACCCATTAGTTTATGCCACGATTTGTTTATCAAGGGTGATCGAAAGAGAGCAGACTTAGAATGATATCGTTTTAACTCAAAATCCTGGACCGAACTATGTATGAACATGCTAGGTCTTAGTCTAACTTCACTCAGTAGGTTGTAGCAAGGGCAAGCATGAGGAAGACATTAATGAGAAAATGTAGAGGTTGATCGAAGATGTTAGGCCTTTCAGCAACCCAAGGATGAATGATTTAAACATGAGAACTCCTGGAATTTAAATCACAAGGAAACTAAGGAATACCATAACGTTACAACAAATCATTTATCATAACACAGTCACAATGGTTCATGTGAATCTGTCGATCATGAACTCCTTAGCATCAGAAGGAAAACAGAGTAAATAAGAAATTTGACTACCATTAAACAAGAAATCTTGGATGCACATACATGATCAGAGAAACCATTGCTTCATCAAAACCATACAACATGGAGCTTAGCTCTACCAACGATACTTTACAAAATATAAAAATTTCCTACATATACCCAAAGCAAATAACAACAGCAAAACTGAGACTTCTTCATTAACAACATTACGTCTGCATGTTTACTAGCAGACTACACCTGCAGTCTCTGGATGGTCATGTGCTTATGTTAGACGCAATCAGACTCCTGGAAGCCCCCAAAAGAATTAACCTGTCTTGTGTCCTTTTCTGGGCTTTCCATTTATAGTGGAGACGATGTCTAACTACCACCAACAATTTCAATAACTCCCTCCTTGGGGTCAGGAACAACCTGGTCAAATCTACCCTTTGGGACGTGGAGGTATTCTCACAGTGCCACCTGGATCCACCAATCGACTGCTTGGAAAGACTTGTAGGCAGGTGCGATAAATGGGGCATAAGATAGGAAGCAGTGTAAGAACAAAGGTTAGGTGGGGATGATTTAGCATGCTCATCATGGAAGAGGGAAGGGAAGTGACCAAGGAAGCGATAGGGGTGAGACACATGACAGGGGGTAGGAGGGTGATAGGCGAAAGGAGAAAAGGTGACGGGATATGACTGTTTGAGGGAGGACACGTCGCTTATGGTGGGATGACGTGGAAGGGAGTGGGACAGGTGTCAGAAGGTGAGAGGGAGTGAAAGTGGATAAGGTGTACCAGGATGGAACTGAGTGGAGGTGAGATATGGAGTGGAAGAAAGATGGTGGAAGGTGGACGGTGGAGGAAATCAGAGATGTGACAAGGGGGGCCCGCTTTAAGCTACCAATTCTGGACCTGCCCCCCCCATTAAAGGTAGATAGGCAAAGGGGGTCCAGAATCCAACCTTGATCGTAGATTCGGGCTCCCCAATCCAGACCATTAAGAGATGCACGTATGATTTTAGACCCCCCCGCCCACTTTAAAGGTAGAATGGCGAGGGGGCTCCAGAATCCAACCTTGACCATAGATCTGGGCGTGCAGATTCTGGCTTCCCAGATCTTCCTTCCACTTAACCAAATGTGCATTTGTGCCCCAACTTAGGGTAAGTGGGTTTTTATCCCATTTATTCGCATTTTTCCACCCAAAGGGGCTTATCTCTTAGGAAAACACACCCTTTACAAGAATTGGTGATAACATTAGGCTCCATGGGGGATAGAGTCATCCCTGTGATGCTCTAAGGACTCATTGGCAGTTCCAGTGCCTTGTTGTTGGGCTATGGAGTCATTTATTAAGCCAAAAACAAATAGAAAAACAATATTTACAAAAACAGAGGATCCGTCTAAGGTTTTAAATGAAACATTTCTTTAGGAAATGTCCATTTACCGAGCCATTAAAAAATTCTTTGCCCTCCAAATCCTACAACTTGTAAGTGTTGTTTGAGAATACTTCAGAGATTTTGAAAGGTCCAATCTAGAGGGCATCAAACTTGCTGTGTTTGCCTCTATCCTACATGGGCACATCCCACTTAAGCAACAAATCTCCTAGCTCGAATTCTTCCTTTCTAACCTTCCTGTCAAAGGCCTGCTTGATTTTCTACTGATGACTACGAGCTATGTCCATTACTTGCTCCCTGGTCTACTGTGCTTCCACCAGCTGATGAATTATTCTGACCATATGACATGGCTCTCCTTCATAATCTTGAAATAATTTTTCCACCGGTAAAGCCAGCTGAGTGGGAAATACAACTTCTGTCCCGTAAACAAGTTGAAAAGGGGATATGCCCAGGGACTTATTTGTTGTCACTTGATCAACCCACAGAGTGAATTTGAGCTTTGAATCCCAATCATTATTATTGTCTTCCAACAATCTTTTAATGAGCTTGATCAGAATTTTATTGGAAGATTCTGCTAGCTCATTGCATTGAGGATAATTAGGGGTAGAATGAATCAGTGAAATATCAAACTGATCACAGAACTTAACCATATCATTAGACTTGAAAGAAGCAACATTATCAGTGATAATTCTGTTGGGACAACCAAATATAGCTATAATATCCTCCAAGAAGATGATAATTACCTTGTGTGAAGCATTCCTAGTGGGGACAAATTCTATCCACTTGGTGAAGTAATCAGTTGCAGTCAGGATCCATCTATGCTAGCCACTTGAAGGAGGATGAATTTCTCTAATGAAGTCCAACCCCCACTACTGAAAGGGTGTTGAAGCTACTACAGGCTTTAGTGGCAGAGATTTGAGCTGTTTCTTTCCTGAGAACCTTTGGCATTTGATGTAGGCTCTGACTTCTCTGTAGACATCAGTGAATAAGATAGGCCACTAGTACCCAACCCTAAGAATTTTTTGGGCTGTGGTCTTCCAGAAATGATTCCCTCCACACAGGCTGCTATGGAAATCAGACACAACTTTCTGGGCCTCCTGTGGGTTCAAACACCTTAGAAACACCCCTAAAGGGTCTCTTCAGTACATGATCTGGTCAATAAGGAAATGTTTGACTGATTTGAGCTTTATATCTCTTGCCTTACTCTTCCCCATTTCATTAGGGGGCTTTAACTCCTGCAAGAAAAATACAACATCTTTATACCAGGAGCATTCTGCCAATAGGGGGTTGCTTTGAGGACTGCCATCTGACAACTCAACTTGCTGATTTTCTGAGCGAATATGTATGAAATTTAACCCCAAAGCCTTATAGTTAGATTCATCTAGGAGCTTGGATAAACCTTTCCCTTTAACCAACTTGGTGGGCTTTACTTCAAGGTCAAACTCAAGGATCTTGGCAATCCACTCTCCCCTTCTCCCATCTATGTCAGGCTATATAAGGATGTACTTCACAGAAGCTGAAGGAACATATGCAATTACCTTTGAGTGCAGGACATAGACTCTAAAATCTTTGAGAGCTTTCACCAAGGCATAGGCCTATTTATCCATGATCTCATACCTGATTTCTGCATCTCTTAATGCCTTACTAAATAATTAAATGGGATGCTCTCACCCTTCCTAATTTTTCTACAATAAGACTGCTGCTACTGTATCAAAAGAAGCAAAAGAAAAAATTAAGAAATCCTTGGAATAATTCAGACTGATCAACACAGGCACCTCAGTCAATGCCTTCTTTATTTAGAGAAAAGATTCCCTGGGCTCAACAATCCACTTTACTTCATTTCCTTTTCTGAGCATGAATGTGATGTGTTTCACCAACTCAACAAAATTTGAGACGAACCTCCTCAGAAAGTTAATCTTGCCCAAGAAAGATTGGACCTCTTTCTTGGATCTTGGGAGTGACAGGGTCTGAATTGCCTCCACCCTGCTAGGATCAATTCTCACTCCCTCTGCTGATACTATATGGCCTAATAGCTTCCCCTCCTTCATAGAAAACAAAGATTTCTTAGGGTTCAAGGAGAGGTCAAACCTTCAACACTTTAATAAAACCTTCCTCAAGTGACAACAATGTTCTTCATTATATCTGAAGGAGATAGTGATGTCATCCAGATAGATCACCAAAAACTGATCTTTCTCCCTAATGAAGGCTATGTCCATGGCTCATTGAAATGTTGCTACTGCATTCATCAATCCAAAAGGCATTTTGGCATACATGAATGTGCCCCAAGGAGTGGTGAAAGTTGTTTTTTCTCTATCCTCAGGCAGGACATGTCGCTTATGGTGGGATGCCGTGGAAGGGAGTGGGACAGGTGTCAGAAGGTGAGAGGGAGCGAAAGGGGTTAAGGTGTGCCAGGATGGAACTGAGTGGAGGTGAGATATGGAGTGGAAGAAAGATGGTGGAAGGTGGACGGTGGGGGAAATCAGAGATGTGACAAGGGGGGGCCCACTTTAAGCTACCAATTCTGGACCCCCCCCATTAAAGGTAGATAGGCAAAGGGGGTCCAGAATCCAACCTTGACTATAGATTTTGGATCCCCAATCCAGACCATTAAGAGATGCATGCATGATTTCGGACCCCCCCACCCACTTTAAAGGTAGAATGGCGAGGGGGATCCAGAATCCAACCTTGATCGTAGATCTGGGCGTGCAGATTCTGGCTGCCCAGATCTTCCTTCCACTTAACCAAATGTGCATTTGCACCCCAACCTAGGGTAAGTGGGTTTTTATCCCATTTATTCACATTTTTCCACCCAAAGGGGCTTATCTCTTAGGAAAACACACCCTTTACAAGAATTGGTGATAACATTAGGCTCCATGGGGGATAGAGTCATCCCTGTGATGCTCTAAGGACTCATTTGCAGTTCCAGTGCCTTGTTGTTGGGCTATGGAGTCATTTATTAAGCCAAAAACAAACAGAAAAAACAATATTTACAAAAACAGAGGATCCGTCTACGGTTTTAAATGAAACATTTCTTTAGGAAATGCCCATTTACCAGGCCATTAAAAACTTCTTTGCCTCCAAATCCTGCAACTTGTAAGTGTTGTTTGAGAATACTTCAGAGATTTTGAAAGGTCCAATCTAGAGGGCATCAAACTTGTTGTGTTTTCCTCTGTCCTACATGGGCACATCCCACTTAAGCACCAGATCTCCCAGCTCAAATTCTTCCTTTCTGACCTTCCTGTCAAAGGCCTGCTTGATTTTCTGCTAATGACTACGAGCTATGACCATTACCTGCTCCCTGGTCTACTGTGCTTCCACCAGCTGATGAATTATTCTGACCATATGACATGGCTCTCCTTCATAATCTTGAAATAATTTTTCCATAGGTAAAGCCAGCTGAGTGGGAAATACAACTTCTGTCCCGTAAACAAGTTGAAAAGGGGAGATGCCCAAGGAATTCTTTGTTGTCACTTGATCGACCCACAGAGCGAATTTGAGCTTTGAATCCCAATCATTCTTATTGTCTTCCAACAATCTTTTAATGAGCTTGATCAGAATTTTATTGGAAGATTCTGCTAGCCCATTGCATTGAGGATAATTAGGGGTGGAATGAATTAGTGAAATCTCAAACTGATCACAGAACTTAACCATATCCTCAGACTTGAAAGAAGCAACATTATCAGTGATAATTCTATTGGGACAACCAAATCTAGCTATAATATCTTCCAAGAAGATGATAATTACCTTGTGTGAAGCATTCCTAGTGGGGACAAATTCTATCCACTTGGTGATGTAATCAGTTGCAGTCAGGATCCATCTATGCTGGCCACTTGAAGGAGGATGAATTTCTCTAATGAATTCCAACCCCCACTGCTAAAAGGGTGTTGAAGCTACTATAGGCTTTAGTGGCAGAGATTTGAGCTATTGCTTTCCTGAGAACCTTTGGCATTTGATGTAGGCTCTGACTTCTCTGTAGACATCAGTGAATAAGCTAGGCCACTAGTACCCAACCCTAAGAATTTTTTGGGCTGTGGTCTTCCAGAAATGATTCCCTCCACACAGGCTGCTATGGAAATCAGACATAACTTTCTGGGCATCCTGTGGGTTCAAACACCTTAGAAACACCCCTAAAGGGACACTTCAGTACAAGATCTGGTCAATAAGGCAATGCTTGACTTCTTTGAGCTTTATATCTCTTTCCTTACTCTTCCCCATTTCATGAGGGGGCTTTAACTCCTGCAAGAAAAATACAACATCTTTATACCAGGAGCATTCTGCCAATAGGGGGTTGCTTTGAGGACTGCCATCTGACAACTCATCTTGCTGATTTTCTGAGCGAATATGTATGAAATTTAACCCCAAAGCCTTACAGTTAGATTCATCTGGGAGCTTGGCTAAAACTTTCCCTTTAACCAACTTGGTGGGATTTACTTCAAGGTCAAACTCAAGGATCTTGGCAATCCACTTTCCCCTTCTCCCATCTATGTCAGGGTGTATAAGGATGTCCTTCACAGAAGATGAAGGAACATATGCAATCACTTTTGAGTGCATGACATAGACTCTAAAATCTTTGAGAGCTTTCACCAAGGCATAGGCCTATTATCCATGATCTCATACCTGATTTCTGCATCTCTTAATGCTTTACTAAAGAATGAAATGGGATGCTCTCACCCTTCCTAATTTTTCTACAATAAGATCGCTGCTACTGTATCAAAAGAAGCAAAAGAAAAAATTAAGAAATCCTTGGAATAATTCGGACTGATCAACACATGCACCTTAGTCAATGCCTTCTTTATTTGGAGAAAAGATTCCTTGGGCTCAACAGTCCACTTTAATTCATTTCCTTTTCTGAGCATGAATGTGATGTGTTTCACCAACTCAACAAAATTTGAGACGAACCTCCCCAGAAAGTTAATCTTGCCCAAGAAAGATTGGACCTCTTTCTTGGATCTTGGGAGTGACAGGGTCTGAATTGCCTCCACCCTGCTAGGATCAATTCTCACTCCCTCTGCTAATACTATATGGCCTAATAGATTCCCCTCCTTCATAGAAAGCAAAGATTTCTTGGGGTTCAAGGAGAGGCCAAACCTTCAACACTTTAAGAAAACCTTCCTCAAGTGACAACAATGTTCTTCATTAGATTTGGAGAAGACAGTGATATCATCCAGATAGATTACCACAAACTGATATTTCTCCCTAATGAAGGCTATGTCCATGGCTCGCTGAAATGTTTCTCTTGAATTCATCAATCCAAAAGGCATTTTGGCATACATGAATGTGCCCCAAGGAGTGGTGAAAGTTGTTTTTTCTCTATCCTCAGGCAGGATTGATATCTGATTGTAACTAGAAAAGTCGTCGATTATGGATATCCTGGATGCACCAGTTACCCTTTGCAATATGTGTTCCATCTCAGGTAGGGGGTAATTATCCTTCTTTGAGCTTCTGTTTAGATTTCTGAAATCAACACAGAGTCTAATTTCTCCACTCTTTCTTACTGGCACCAGATTAGCCACCCACTTAGAATATCTTAGAGGGACAATGATTTGGACGTCTAACAACCTCTTCACTTCTCTCTCCATGACAGACAACAATATGGGGTTAATTTGTCTTAGCTTTTGCCTGAAAGGCTTAGCTTCCTCTTTCAGTGGGATCTTGTGCTCAATTACAAATGCATCATATGTCCTGAGGTCTTCATAGGTCCATGTAAACACATCGACAAATTCTTTTAATAACTCAGTATACTCAGCCCTTTGCTCCCTTGACAGGATGCTCGACAACTTGATGAATTTAGGCTCCTCCTGTGTGCCAATGTTGCACTCAGCTGTATCAACATTTCCATTTGAAACCCTACCCTTTACCACCACATCATTCCCATCGAACAATCTTTCTAAAGGAACTAATCCTTTTGGAATTTGATTGCTAGGCAATTGAACAATATGGTGATTAGCAATTTTATTTAAAAATTCTTCAGGGTGAGGGTCACCTTTGGGATTAGGATATTGATCAATGTGCAATGCAGAGAATTCATCGACAGACTCAAGAAATTTTCTGATTTCTAGATCATCCTCGAATACCTTCCAATGCTTGATATTTTCCGGTACAGAGGGCCTATATCTTATCTCAACCTCATGTTTGATCTTAGGACGCAAAGGGATCTTAAACTAGCTAGCCGAAACAACTAGGGAATCAACCAAGGTATTTTCCTCTCTTGGAATAAATGTAATGTTGAATGCCCCCCAAAAATGATCAATTAGGTCCCATACCTTATTTCTGTAACTTCTGAGTTGAGGATTCTTAGCCTGATATGCATTTCTGATCTGCTGAACTATCAACTCTGCATCTCCAAACACTGCTACCTCCTCAATTGCCATTTATTTTGCATCCCTTAAACCCAGAACAAGAGCCTCATATTCAACCACATTATTGGTGGTCTCAAAATCTAGCTTGCATGACAGGGAAATGGCTTCCTGACAAGGTGACACAAAAACCACTCCAACACCAACACCTTCACTAGAAGAAGCTCCGTCGAAGAACATTTTATACACAGAGGAAGTTGGGGGAGGTATTTCTCGATCATATATGGGTTTTTTTCTGATTTGAAGAGGGGTTTCAGGAGAATCAATGAGTTGCAATAAACTAGACCCCAAATCAGTATCAAGTGCAAAGATAGGATGACTGGTGGGGTCTGCTTCATCACTAACAATGTAGGCTAGCTGAGATTCTCTATACAACCTTCTGTCTTCCGCTCCAAATACTATAATGGTGGCATATGTGAGGTCCATATGTAATGCCCCTCCAAGATTTTTAATCCACGATCTTGAAAACAACATGCCAAACTTGGGGGGAACATCAGCGACTACAATGTCCATGACCACACTCTTCATGGGTAGCTGAAACAATGATACTGCCAGGTCTTTGATGACTCCAAGACATTGCACCCTCCTTGAATCAAAAGAGTACAAATCATGATAGGCCTTTGTTACTTCCAGTCCCAATTCTTCCATGACTATTTTGGGCATGAGGTTATGGGAATCCCCTGAATCCATCAGACAGTTATGCAACACCTTATCATGTATGTTCAGGGATGTGTAGAAGGGAGGGGATGAATTGTCTTTGTCTTCTACCATGGGACCTAGGATGGCTACTATATTTTCATCTTGGATATTTACTGAGTCTGTGGAAAGCTAGGGGGACTCAGATTGTAGCAGTCTGGAGAGGGACCTTTTGAAATATTCAATTTTAACTAGTTCTGAGAGAGGTACAGGAATTCTAATTTTCTAAATTTCATGCTCAAAACTAAAGGAATAAGGAGGCTTAGGAGCTTCTCTTACCTCAGGGACATGGTCTTTGGCTGTTGGAGAAATATTCTGAGTGATCCTTTCCTTGGTAGTGTGCACTATAGGCTTAGCAGGCCTTTCTGCTACAAGAGGCTGATCAAGAATATCAACCTTCCCTTTGTTCCTCTTTGACCTGAGGTTGTATCTATTAGGATTGTTGCCTTTGTCCTTCTCCCCCTTACCCAACTCGTTGATTTGACTGTTCATAAGGGATTCTTCATATGCAGATTAAGTCAAATGGGGGAAAGGGGAGGTTTCTCCAAAACAATGGATTTCAGGACCAAGCTCATCTATCTCATCTTCTTCCTCACCAGCAATGAGGTTATTTTGAAGAAGGGTTTGGATCCTCTGGTCATCTCTATCTCTATTCCTTTGTTCCCTTGGCATATTTTGAGGGACATTATTATTTGGACTCCTGAAACCTTTGTTATCAGTACTTTGGGGGTTTCTATATATGGGCTTCCCTTCTAATTCCCACCTTTCCATCCTATCCGAAAGTGATTTCAGCACTTTAGTTACCTCGTCCCCTTGGGGGGGAAGGGCAGAGGAACCTAATGAGGAGGGTTCAAATCTCCTGCTGGGCATATCTCTATATGATTTATTTCTGAGTAGGTCAACGACCAATATATTTGACTCAACTTCCATAGCCGAATCCTGCATGTGAGCTAAGAAAATGGCTCATCTTTCCCTCAACAATAGGCATAAATCGGGATCAAAAGCACTAGCATAAGTGATTTTGGCAGAGACTTCTGAGGGATTTATCTCATCAGGAATCTTATTGTACATTTTATTGAATCTCTTGGAGAAATCAGAGATAGACTCTCCTTCCATTCATTTCAAGGACCCAAATTCTATCATGTAATACATGAAGTCTTTTTTATCTCCCCACTGTCTCAAGAAGGAATTTTCCAAAGCCTCAATCCCATTGATAGATCCAAGAGGTAGGTCCTTAAACCATTTCCTAGCCTCACCTTCAAGGATATGGACAAAAATCCTCACCCATACGTCTGCATGCATGGTAACAAGATCATCTATGAAAATGTAAAAGGATTCAAGGTGTTGTTCTGAAGATACGTCTCCTTCACTTGTGAACCTGGGTAATTGCTTAAGGTAGCCATCTGCTGGAAGGGAATTGAGAGGCTGAGGTAACACAAGGGGAGCATACTTAGAAGCTATTATAGCCTCCATTTTAGTCATGGGGGGATTTTATCCTACCATAGGAATATTAGGTGGAGGAGAACTAGGAGGAGAAGGAATTCAAACAGGGGATACTGAAGCTAAGATTTCAGGTAGAATATGAAACAATGGAGGATTCAGAGAGAAGGATATAGGGCTTGAATGAGCATATGCTTCTCTCTCTGTAGTAGCAATCACAATAATAAAAGGAGGGGTGGAGAATCTAGCAGTGGGGAAATCTCCTGTGGTCCTAGGTCTAGACCAAGCTGCAATTTTAGGGGAGATAAGAGTGACAAACATTTCTCCCTCCAATCCTGAACCAGGAGAAGAAAACTCAGTAGGAACACTCCCAAAGTTTAGAAAATAGGAAAATTCAGTAACAGGTTGGCTAGGAAACTGAGAAACAAAAAATGGAGTTTCTAACAGAGGAAGATGAGAACTGTTAGAAATACCTGGTTCAACAACAAAAGTTTCTCCTTCGAGGGCCCTTCCCTTTCTGACAAGCTTCTCATGATCTAATTTAGGTGTAACTAGAGGAAACTGTGGATGAGATCGTGTGTGTCTACCCCTCGAAGCCACAACTAAAACAACAGGTTTGTCATAGTGGAGTCGTCACAATGGAGTCTCCAGGTGCACAGTAGCAATCTTGTAGGGCTTTGATGCTTGATGCACCTTCAGAATCAGAGGCTCAATGTCGTTCAATCCTAGGGAAAATATTCAACTTCATCCCCAACAATGATGCCATAAATGTTAGCATCAGAAGTCACTCCTGGATTGCAGTAGGAGCAGAGCCTGACACCCATCAATTTATGTCACAATTTTTTTATCAAGGGTGATAAAAAGAGATCAAACTCAGAATGATATTGTTTTAACTCATAATCTTGGACCGAACTATGTATGAATAGGCTAGGTCTTAGTCTAACTTTAGTCAGTAGGTTGTAGTAAGGGTAACCAGGAGGAAGACATTAACAAGAAAATGTAGAGGTCTACTGAAGACATCAAGTTTTTCAACAACCCAAGGATGAATGATTTAAACACAAGAACTCCTAGAATTTAAGTCATAAGGAAACTAAGGAATATCACAATGTTACAACAAATCATTTATCATAACACAGTCACAATGGTTCATGCGAATCTGTCGATCATGACTTCCTTATCATCAGAAGGAAAATAGAGTAAATAAGAAAGTTGACTGCCATTTAAACAAGAAATCTTAGATTCACATACATGATCAGAGAAACCAGTGCTTCATCCAAACCATACAATAAGGAGCTTAGCTCTACCAACGATCCTTTACAAAATGTCAAAATTGCCTACATATACCCAAAGCAAATAACAGAAGCAAAACCGAGACTTCTTCATTAACAACATTACGTCTACATGTTTACTAGCAGACTGCACCTGCAGTTTCTGGATAGTCATGTGCTTATGTCAGATGCAATCAGACTCCTGGCACCCCACAAATTAATTGACCTGTCTCGTGTCCTTTTCTGGGATTTCCATTTATAATGGAGAGGATGTCTAACTACCACCAACAACTTCAATAACTGCCTCCTTGGGGTCGGGAACAACCTGGTCAACTCTGCCTTTCGGGATGTGGAGGTATTCTCACGGTGCCACCTGGATCTGCCAACTGACTGCTTGGAAAGACTTGTAGGTAGGTGCAATAGATGGGGAATAATATAGGAAGCTGTGTAAGAACAAAGGTCAGGCGGGGATGATTTAGCATGCTCGTCATGGAAGAGGAAAGGGAAGTGACCAAGGAAGTCACAGGGGCGAGACACATGACAGGGGGTAGGAGGGTGATAGACGAAAGAAGAAAAGGCGACGAGATATGAATGTTTGAGGGAGGACATGTCACTTATGGCGGGACAACGTGGAAGGGAGTGGGATAGGTGTTGGAAGGTGAGAGGGAGTGAAAGGGGATAAGGTATGCCAGGATGACAATGATTGGAGGTGAGATATGGAGTGGAAGACAGATGGCAGAAGATGGACGGTGGAGGAAATCAGAGATGTGACAAGGGGGGGCCCTCTTTAAGACACCAATTTTGGACCCCCCCCTCTCTATTAAAGGTAGATAGTCAAAGGGGGTCCAAAATCCAACCTTGACCATAGATCCGGGCTTCCCAATCCAGACCGTTGAGAGATGCACGTCTAATTCTGGACCCCCCCCCCCGCTTTAAAGGTAGAATGGCGAGGGGGATCCAGAATCCAACCTTGACCATAGATTTGGGCACGCTGATTTTGGCTGCCTAGATCTGCCTGCCGCTTAACCAAATGTGTATTTGTGCCCCAACCTTGGGTAAGTGGGTTTTTACCCCACTTCTTCGCATTTTTCCACCCAATGGGGATTATCTCTTAGGAAAACACACCCTTTACAAGAATTGGTGATAAAAAAATGATGCTTGTATCATACATTTGTAGGTCCTTATATTTCCAAGCAAATACATCAGCAAATTCCTTTAATAACTTCACATACTCAGACCTTTGTTCTTCTTATAAACCGCTAGACAACCTCTCACACTTGGGATTTTCCTCTGTACCTAAATTGCATTCTGTCACATCAGCTTCTTCATTTGAACCTTTAACCTTCACAGCCACATAATTTTTGTCAAATAATCTCTCCAAAGGGACCAATCCTTTGGGAATATGGTTAATGGGAATTTGGACAATCTTGTAGTCTGCAATTTTGTTGAGGAAAATATCAGCATGAGGGATTTTTATATCATCTTGATATTGATCAATGTGAAGAGCAGAAAACTCTTCCACTGTTTTCAGAAATATCTTAATCTCAAGATCATCCTCAAAGACCTTCCAATGTTTGGCATTTTCAGGTATAGAGGGTCTATACTTCACTTCCACATGATACTTGAGCTTGGGGGGTAAAGGGATCTTAAAGTTACTAGAAAAAATAAACAAAGAATATTCCATAGCATTCTCTTCCCTTGGAGAAAAAGAGATGTTAAAAACCAAGAAAAAGTGTCAATAAGATCCCAAACTTCATTTCTGTAAGTCTTCAATCTGGGATGTTTTGCTTGATACAAATTTTTAATCTGATGCACAACTAGCTAAACATCTCCGAAAACTGCTAACTCCTCTATCTTCATATCTTTAGAAGACCTCAACCCCAAAACAAGAGCCTCATACTCTGCAACATTATTTTTGTTTTCAAACTCTAGTTTGTAAGACAAGGACATTATTTCTTGATCTCAGGAAATAAAAACCACTCCAACACCAACACTTTCTATAGAATAGGCCCCATAAAAAAACATCTTCCAAACTGGGGTATCTTGAGGAGGTGTCTCACATGTTTTTATAGGATGTTTTCTGATTTCACTGTGGTTGAGGAGCATTAGTAAGTTGTAGAATAATGGATCCCAGATCAATGTTAACTGCATAAATTGGATGGTTTGTAGGACTAGCTTCATCACTCATGATGTAAGCTAGTTGTGCTTCCTTGTATATCCTTCTATGCTCTCCTCCAAACACAAGAATAGTGGCATATGAAAGATCCATCTACAATGTTACTCCCAGTCTCTTAATCCAATATCTTGACAATAATATCCCAAACTTAGGGGGAACATCAACCACTATCCATGACCTCACTCTTGATGAGAAGTTGAAACAGAGTAAAAACCAGGTTTTTAATCACTCCAAGTCATTTCACTTTCCTAGAGTCAAAAGAGTATAGGTCATGATAGATTTTAGTGATATCTAGACCTAGCTCATCCATGATAGATGTAGGCATAAGGTTATGAGATGCACCTAAGTCCATCAAGCAGTTATGGAAATTTTATCATGAATATTCAATTATGTGTAAAAGGGAGGAGAAGAGTCATTTGTATCTTCTACCAGAGTTCCCAATATGACTGATAGTTTTTCATCTTGTAAGTTCATTGAGTATGTGGAATTTGAAGAAGATTCAGTTTGCAACATCTTGGAAAGGTAATTTTTAAATTCTTCAGTTTTAATTAGTTCTAAAAATGGGACTGGAATTTTTATCTTTTGAATTTCATTTTCAAAACTAAAGGAAGATGGAGATTTCAGAATCTCCTTAATTTCTGGAACATGGGTCTTAATCATTGCTTGATGGTTTTGTTCTTCTTTTTCCTTGCTGCTAGAAGCCATAACTTTAGAATAATTTTATGCCTTCTTGGGTTGATCATATGTACTAGGATTTCCATCCTTCTTTTTTGACCTCAAGTTGTATTTATTTTGGTTTTCATTAGTTTTCTCCCCTTTACTCAATTCATTCAACCCACTGTCCATAAGGGACTCTTCAAATGCAGACTGAGTTAAATGAGGGGAGCGAGAGGTATCACCCAAATAGTGAATTTCTGGATATGTTTCTTCATCCTTTCCTACTTCATCATCAACCATGTTATTTGGAAGAGGGGTCTGAAATTTTTGGTCATCTCTATTCCTTTGATATCTTTGAAGGATCCAAGGAGCATTATTTTTTCTTATGAAATTTTCTCTGTTACCAGTATCTTGTGTGTTTCTGTTATTTTTTCTTCCCTCAAGTTTCTTTTTTTTTCATTTCAACAGAAATTGATTTAACCATATTAGTTATTTCATCTACTTGAGGGTTGACACTAAAAGAATAAGAGATTGAAACTTCAGCCCTATGTTTTCTCCTATATCTATTAGATTTTCCTCTTAGCTTATCAACTGCCAATATGTTCGATTCTACCTCCAAGGATGCATCTTGCATATGAGCTAATGAGATAGATCTCATTTCTCTCAATAGGAGGAAAAATTTAGGGTCAAAAGCACTGGAATAGGTTATCTTGGCCTAGGTTTCATTTGGTTTAATCTCTTTGGGGTTTTTATTGTACATTCTGTTAAATCATTTTGAAAACTTTGAAACAGATTCCCCTTCTTTTCTCTTGAGTGACCCAAAATTTGTAATATAATACAAGAAATATTTCTTATCACACCAATGTATCAGAAAGGAATCATCCAAGGCTTCAATTCCAACAATTTATCCAAGAGTTAAACCCCTAAACCATTTTCTAGCCTCACCATCAAGGCTTTGTACAAAAACTCTCATCCAAACATCCTCATTTTCAATATTAAGATTGTCAACATAGCTATAAAAAGTTGTGAGGTGCTCCTCTGCAGTTATGTCCTCTTCTTCTATAAAATTGGGCATGTACTTAAGATAGTATCCAACTGGGAGAGCATTGATAAGCTGAGGCAACACAATAGGAGCATACCTAACAACCACTATGGCATCCATCCTATTTCTAGGAAGGTTTTCATCTGCCATTTGATTGTAAAGAGGAATGTTATAAATTCTAGGAGAATTAGGAGGAGAATGGGTCTTGATTGGTACAACTACAGTCTGGATAATGGGTAGCTTAGGAGAAGGAAGAGTATAGGATGGGGAAGTTTCAGTTTTAACAAACAAAGGTTGAGTCTTGGAAGAGGATGGTGGAAATTCCAAGAGAACTAAATTTTCTTCTTCTTTGGTCACATCAAGTTTAAGAGATGGAGGAGAAGGAGAACCTAGGGTAAGAAAATCATATAAACTCTCAAGTTTGAACCAACTTACAACATCAGGTGAGGAAATCACTTCAAAAATTTCTTCCTTCAAATGGGGAGAAAAAGAGCAAAAATCTACAGGGAAATCTTCAAGATATAATTTTTTAGGAGTTTCAACAAAAGGTAAAAGAGGATCACTAGATACAATTACTGGTGTTTAAAAGTAGAATCAAGAAAATTTCCAGTAGTACCTGAAACCACAAATGAAAAACCTTCTTGATAATATTTTCCCTTCTTGATGATCTTCTCTGGGTCAGCTTTAGGTGTAGTCAAAGGTAAATGTGGGGTAGACCTCATGTGTCTGACTTTAGGAGCCACAACTAAAACAATAAAGTCGCTAGGTGAAAAATTCTCTCTTCAATGTACTGATTACTGTGCACCCTCAGAATCAATATTTCTTTGTCGTTCAATCCTAGGGAAATGATTTCAATCCATTCCCCAACAACGTTGCCAAGAATGTTAGCACTAAACGTTACACTTTGAATTCTAAAGTGAAAGCTCAGTACCCATCAATAGGTTTGTAATGTAAGTTTTAATGACAATGTCAAATGGATAAAACTCATCTCAACAACGTAAATCACATAAATGTTTAGATAAGATGTATCGAAAAAATAGGTCTTTTCTAACTTGGATCATGGTTTTAAAGAGTAATGTGGATAGACAAAAGACTTTAGTGAGAAATATGAAATAAGTCTACTATTAGCATCAGACATTACTATCACACCAATGAAGGAAAAACTTTAGACACAAGAACTTCTTCAATCAAATCTTAAACTCTGAGAACACATATAACAACATCACAATAAAACCTCCATTGTAATACAACTATAAAATATCAATTGAAGCATTGAATGACAATACATTTCAGAGTGAGAGAGAAACAAGATGGTAGGAAAGAAAATGACTTCTATTAGACAAAAATTCATCAAGTCTGATACATAAAATCTAGAGTTGGATCTAGTACATTGATATATCAAAAAAAGAGTATTACATTAACCATATGACAATTAAAACCTAGGCTATAAGAGGGGCATTATTATATCACAAAAAGAGTATTACATTAAGCTAGGGTAACTACAAGGTAACTGACTCCTAAAAATTGGCTTAATGATGGTAACTACCCCAACATCTTTAATAGGCTTGATGATGTGTCCCTTGAGAACATATTCTTCTTGTCAGGTGTCCCTCCAACTTTAAAATAACATTCAAGCAACTGTCCCATACTCCTCTAGCCATTTGGAAATCGTTGATCCTCTTAAAACATCCAAAATAGAAGTTCACATCATATTCTGTAGCACCAACTGTATCAACCAGTTCACAATGAAATTCGCAGCGCTTGACTGCATAAAACAATTCGCAGTGCCAGGCACTACGGAATTTCCTGTAGCTACTTAATTTATCTAGTAGAGCTCCAAAACACCCAAAAACCATCTTCAAAGCTAGAGATGCGTGTAAAAACTTCATTATTTGGTGTGTGAGTTAAAAACTTAGTCATAAGCATCACACTTCACCAAAATCTCAAAAATGCAAGAAACAAGCATTGTCCAAAACTGAAACTCTTTAAAACATTTCATCTTTTTACTATCTGAGTCTGGAACTCCTTCTTGTGGCAACCTGGGCCAACACATCCAAAGTACTCTTGGCTAGGTCTTCCTTAAGAGGTTGCAACTCCATTTTTAGTTGTCTGATCTGAGCCTAGAGATCTCTATTTTGTCTGTATAAATTTATGAGTTTCCTATGGAGAGGCATAAACCTTTTTGCTACAAATATGGAATTGTCAATAGTTTCAAGATACATATCCATAAGGTCATTTAACTTCTTATTTTCAACCAACCCCTCTCCTCTCAATTTAGCAATTTCATCTCTTCCCTCTTTAAGTTGTTTGTTCAACCTTTTGAAGGTAGGGTTATCTAGAGGATTAGTTATTTTTATAACCTCAATGTGATCCTCAATAGGTACAATTTTACCTTTACCTTTTCTCTTGATTGGAGCTTACATTGTGTCTTGTTTCACAATACTTTCCTTCTTTGCTAATGATCTAGTGAAAGGTCTCCTAATCTTATCTTTATCTACAACATGTGGTGAAGGGAAAAGTAACCTCCTTCCTTTTGATCTCGTGGCTCTAGTTGATGGAGTCTCTACTGACTTTGGAGCTGGTTTGGGTGAAACCTCCCTTTTTGGAGAGTAATAAGATCCTCCTTCTCCTTCATGTTCCTTAGTTGTTTCATCATTTTAAAAATACCTTTTCTCTTCCTATTCTTGCTTGTCTCTGTGTGCACAATATTATTAGCATGAAGAGGGATTTGTACCTTATATTGAGGAGTAGGAGTAAAATTTAATTGAAAGTGTGAAGAAGCAATGAATTTCTCCTAGTCAATGCTTTTCTTCTTTAATTCCTCCATCACAAGAATTTTAATCAGCCATGAATGAAAAAACTTGTATCAACTACCTTATACTTAGTCTAGACTCTGTCATCCATTTTTGCAATACTACTAAACAAATAGAAAGGAAGATTCATAAGGTTTTTCTTTTGAAGTGCAACAAAAGTCTTATGTGGTATTGATAGATGTCCTAATGTCGAACATGGTAGAAACCACTTGATTATTGATCAATGATGTAAACCGTTAACAAGCGCGAGGGAAATCACCATTAATGTCAATGATTCCCAAGGTACCCTAGTACATTCCAACGAACGTGAATGGATGAGCTAGAGTCGAACATCTGCAGAATCATCCGATCAGAGGTCAATGGTGTAAACCTGCTGTAGGACGTGAGGAGGCCTACCATTGAGGCATGCAGGTCCCAAAGTACTAACTGGTTTCTAAGCCTAATTCCCGGATAATGTGTTGAAGTTGACAGGAATAGGATCATCG
>JASDQU010682718.1:55302-65404 GCA_032191745.1 Picea mariana | reverse complement strand
ATATGAAACGAGCATACCTTTTGTCCACGCTTTGTGCTTGTACCCATCCTTCAAATAAACCCTGAAATCCAGATTCTTAGGAGCGGTGGTTTTAAACCATTTTTGACCAGTTCGGGGCAATCCTGTAGTTGCGGCAATGACAGCCTCATCCACCTTGATTTCTACAAAGCCAACGCGAGCTTTGTTGCCTTCAAATGTCTTGGCAAAGGCTTCAGCAATGGCCTGGTGAGACCCAACTTGTAACCTTTCCGCGAATTCCATGCAACCCGCATTTGAAAAATGCCTCTGAACCTCGGGATGCGATTCCAAAAAGGATAAATTATCCAATTCTCGTTTGAGTAAAACGCCACTGCGTTTTTTCACCATCCTGCAGCTTAAGCACTTGACCACTGTAATCCCTGTAACCACTTAGTCGAGCCGAGGTTCTGCGCTGTTGAAAGCAATCTGGGCTTCGGCTCTGTTTTGAATTAAATGAAAACTTTGACAGTGTTTTGTAAACGGTTTGTGATGCGAGACCTCTGTTTGATTTGATGGTGTCAGGTTGACGGTACCTCCTCTGTACCTGCATCTCCAAACACGAACTTTCCATTCCAAATGTGATGAACGTTGAGCGTGGTTTCTGAAACGAATTGGAATTCCAGTCACATCTGACATGCATGATTTAGTTTCCATGATTACCCACTCCTATCAGCGCATGCCTTGGATTTGCTCTGACATGGGGGTGATCACATCATCATTGTTTTCATACGTGGATATCACGCACGTGATTCCCGTTTCATGCAGCAACGACCCATGGAGAACGCCTCTGCCAAATGCTCGCTTGCCACTTTCACCAGCATGCGACTCTGCGAAGAAACCCTCGTTAGCTGCTGAAAGTAAGCACTTTCAACAACGNAAGGGTTGAGCTCTAATCCTCTTGCATACTTTAGTCAAACTGTGATACAAGAAATAAGGCAAATTGATGGGGGTCTTACCTGTAAAGTGATCCATGAGTTTAAAGTGGTATATCATCAATTTATCATATCTTCCTTCTGAGGTAATGTATATTTGAATGGCTTTGAATAAATCTTGCCACTCTTCATCTAGATATGAAACGAGCATACCTTTTCTCCACGCTTTGTGCTTGTATCCATCTTTCAAATAGACCCTGAAATCCAGATTCTTAGGAGCGGTGGTTTTAAACCATTTTTGACCAGTTCTTGGCAATCCTATAGCTACGGCAATGACAGCCTCATCCACTTTGATTTCTACAGAGCCAACGCGAGCTTTGTTTCCATCAAATGTCTTGGCGAAGGCTTCAGCTGTGGCCTGGTGAGACCCAACTTTTAACCTTTCTGCGAATTCCATGCAACCCGCATTTGAAAAATGCCTATGGACTTCGGGATGTGATTCTAAAAATGATAGGTTATCCAATTCTCGTTTGAGTAAAAAGCCACTGCGTTTTCTCACCATTCTACAGCTCAAGCACTTGACCACTGTAATACCTGTAACCACTTAGTTGAGCTGAGGTTCTGCGCTGTTGAAAGCAGTCTGGGCTTCGACTCTGTTTTGAATTGAATGAAAACTTCGACAGTGTTTTGGAAATGGTTTGTGATATGAGACCTCTGTTTGATTTTATGGTGTCAGGCCGGCGGTACCTCCTCTGTACCTGCATCACCGAACACAAACTCGCCATTCCAAAAGTGATGAGTGTTGAGCATGGGTTCTGGAATGAATTCAAATCACAGTCATATCTGATATGCATGATTTAGTTTCTATGATTTCCCACTCCTATCAACGCATGCTTTAGATTTGTTCTGATGTGGGGATGATCACATCATCATTGTTTTCATACGTGGATATCACGCACGTGATTCCCGCTTCATGCAGCAACAACCCATGGAGGACGCCTCTACCAAACGCTCACTTGCCACTTTCACCAGCGCGCAACTCTGTGAAGAAACCCCTGTTAGCTGCTGAAAGTATGCACTTTCAACAGCGCACCGCTTTGTAGGAGACACTCCTTAGCTGCGGAAAGTAATTACTTTCAACAGCGCGCCATATCAATCAAAATCGCTCCTTAGCTGCGGAAAGTGTGTACTTTCCACAGCGCGCCACCCGAGAACTAATTTTCAAAACCTTTTAATATTTGTCACTTTCAACAGCGCGTCAACTGATGAAACGATCTCCTTAGTTGTTGAAAGTGGGCACTTTCCACAGCGCACAATGAATCTTTGAAAACATGTTAGCTGTGGAAAGTAAAAAATTACAATTTTGAAAGAGAAGACTTTATGGGTCAATTATTTTCTAAGACACACCAAAACCAAAAATTTTCTCAGCTGTAAAAACTCAAAAATGACTTGAAGATACTACCTAAAGCTATGATATCCACCACAAAACTCAACCAAAAGGACGGTTTCATTTTGGGAGTTAACATACTCCATATTTGGAACCTCATCCTTAGATGTTTCCTCCATATGGGCTGCAAAGATTTGACAACCCTTCCTGTAACACTTCTTCAATTGCAATCTTCCAGAGAGGGCCTTATTCCATTTCCCTATGCAGACTTGTCTTCCCTATTGCTAAAATCCAGAGACAAAAATATAATTTTCCTTACCCTATGCAATCTTCCAGAGAAGGCCTTATTCCATTTCTCTATGCAGACTTGTCTTCCCTATTGCTAAAATCCAAAGACAAAAATATAATTTTTTTCCACTTATATGCATCTTGCACCCTATACAACAAGCGTATATGCAGGATGATCAACTATAGCCCGTGCACATTGATATTTGTGCCATAAAATCAAAATTAAATGTCAAGTTTCCATTTCATGATAGGATATCTATGATCCTTGTCCTTCCATATACCGGAAAATCTCCGACTCGACCCTTAAGTTGCATTTTGAAGGCTATAAAGAAGCCAATTCCAAGCTATGGAAAAGGGAGAGAGAATTCAACTTTGAGAGCAAAGTTACTCTGGAGAAATTATTTACTTCATATTGAGTCTTCATCCCTTTGTCCTTTAAGTTTGAACACAGTGTTCAGCCCCCAAGCTCTTCCCTTATTGATGGAGAACCTCTTTGTCTCCTTTATATGAGCTTGCCTTTGGTGGAGGATTGAAGTGGCAGAGGCCCAGTTGGAAGGAACTCAGTTTCTTGGTTCCGAACCATGCCAACATAGAAGTTCGTAATATTTTCACTTATGTTGATAATTTATTAATAGAAATACTCCTTTCCCGTCCAATTGATATCTTGCAAATATATTTATTATTATCCATGGGTGTATTTGTTATGTATATTGATGAATTATGCTATCTAATGTGCTAACCTTTTATATTGCCACGATATGCTTTCTTTTTCTTGTTTGTTGAGAACTTGTTGCAGGTATATATCTTTGGTTCAAAGTTATCAATGATGGACATCATCGAACATCTGCACAAGGTAGGCCCCTTTCTTATCTTGCTTGAACATTTTTTTATATAACATGTTGTTGGCATAGAGTTGATTTTTGCAGTCATTTCCATCTATTGTGGTTCACTCTATCCATAAAGATATTTTCCTCATAAGAGGTACTCAGTCCATTCATGCCCAGTGGACATGATTTAACCAACTCAACAAGCCTTCTGTTGGCACCTGTATCCAGCTGTACCAGCCATGATTTCCCATGATTGCTTCTTGGTAATTGAAATCTTTCCACTACCTTAGGATCTATATATCTATGACTACCCCCTGGATCATACCTTCAAATTCAATCATATGTGATTGAAACTTAACTTGCATGTTGTCCAGGGTTACATAGATCCTAGGTACTCTTCTACCCATGTCCTCCACTATTTTTGCTTGCTAAACATGGTGAAAAACTCTCACCTTTTCCTTTCTATGGTGGAAATCTCTATACCTATGATCTCCATTATAGCCCAAACATTGCATAGGTGTCTACCTTGGCCTTTTCCCACCTACTTCAGCCATCTTGGGCTCCCTAAAAAATGGTTGTCCTTGAGGACTATTTCTAAAAAATGGTGGCTTGTTTCCCTTCTACCTCTTTTCCTTCTTAAACTTTTTCTTTCCTTCCCAAGATCTTTGGAAAGTAGGCTTTCCCCTATTCTAATCATATAAGAATTTTTCTCTCCTTATGGTTTCTTCCATAGTCTTGGGATCATCATATTAGATTTTGTCACTGATAAACGATGGAAACCCACTTAGATACCTATGAATCTTGATTGACTCATCCTTAATGAAAGGGACATACTTCAAAAGCTCTAGAAATATCCTCTCATATTCATCTATAATCATGTTGCCTAGTTTAAGTTCAAAGAACTGTTTCATCTTCTTGTCATAGTATCTCTTGGATAAGTACTTCTTTTCAAAATGTTTCTTGAATTCTTTTCATGTGACATCCCTCTCTCTGATGTGTTGCACTTGCACAAGATGATCCCAACACATGGATGCCTTTCCTTTCAAATGATAGGTTGTAATTATTCCTTCTGCATGAGAAGAATAATTATGCAATTGGAAATATTTCCTCATGCCAAGTAGCCATGTTTTAGCCTCTTCATCCTTCTTATGTTCTCCATCAAAAGTGGGAGGTTTGATCTTATTCATTTATCATTTCAACTCATCCACCCCATACCTCCTACGTTTCCTGATAGGGGATGGACTTGAGCTATTGTGTTCTCTCCTATGGGAATGATTTTGGGAGTGTTGGTGATGTCTGCTACCACTCCTTGATCTTCCATTCTTCTCAAGGGTCCCGTGACTTCTTGATTTGCTGGAGCCACTCTCCTTATCCAACTTTTTTCAATTCTTTCTAGGCTCCGTATTAACTTCATATTGAAGTCTTCCTGTTGCTCCTTGGCTCTCTTAAGTCATTCATTATCTGCCTAATGAATTTGGACATCTTTCTACAAATTTTTAATGATGTTCATCATTCTCACTTCTTTATCTATTTCTTCTCCATGCCCATTGGAGTTTGTTCCTTCAACTCCAAAATGGACATTCATTCCTCTAACTTCATCCTCTAGAATGTAAGCATCATGTGCTTCCTCCATTTCTCTTCACTAGGTAACAATTTTGTTCGGTTATGACAATTGGTAACGTTGCAAAAAGTCCAGTCAACCAAATTTTTGTCAAGATATTAAACTTAATAATTCTCCAGAATAAATTAAACAATCTGATTCAATCAAAAGAATATCAGACTCTATTTTTGGCAGTTCTTTGTTGATCAAGAATCCCCATGACTCGATATCATAGCCATGTCATGTTCTACAATTCATTTTCAGTCGCTAGCCCCTTTTCTTCAGCCCTTAATTCACATGTGACCATGACTGTGACCAAGTGCTAATAGTTGGGCACTTATCAGGATCCTTGAAACTTCAGGGCTCCAAAGCTTCAGAGGTTTCCCTTTCCTTACCTCACAACTAAACTTCCAGAGGGTTGCATTGGCGAACTCGCGAAGTGGGGTGGATCGATGGTCCACGACTTCCAAATATCCAACGACTGTTATTTACTATGGAAATCTAGGATTTGGGAGTTCCAGAATGTCCATACTCTCAATCCTTCTGGAGTGCCAAGTCTCTGAACTGTTGCTTTTCTTTCCAAGTGTCATTTCCCAATCAACGGTCCAGATTAACTCTGACCCCCCAGGTTTCGAGCTTAAGGGCTCCGAGACTTCAGAGCTTTGAGGTTCTAGGACTTCGGAGGATTTCACATCTACACACCCTAAAAATCCTGAACTGCAAATCTCCAAATACTTCCATGTCACCCCTAGTGATGTTATCACATCACGTCACTTCGACGCTATAGGACTTTGGAGATTTCTTCCTCCCACTAAATCATGAACCATTTCTTTCGGAGTGTTAATTCTTCATACTTCAGGATCTGGCACCACATGTCCCCTATGACCATCAGGGGCCCCACTAACCATGCTCAATAAGAGTGCCACGTGGTGAAATAATAGAAGTGGACATGTGGCCCATTATGATGGGTGACATGTGTCACATTTTAACCGGCATTTCTATCCTCCAAAGGTTCTTAACTAACTGACACGTGGAACACATCCCATGTTTCCACATCATCCCTGGTGACATCACTAGGCCACATCACTTCAGGACTTTGAAACTTCTAGCTTCAGAAGATTTTACACTTGCATTCCTCAAATCTCCCGAACCGTGAACTTACGAACTACTTTACCCTCCGGGGTCCTCATGGTACAACTGTCAACAATTAAGGTGGTGGCATGTGGCATGTCTAGGAAGGTCCACATCACCCCAGGTGACATCATCATGCCACGTCACTTCAAAACTTCAGGCTTCGATACTTTTCACACTAGCACACTCCAATTCTCTCGAACGTCGAATTCTGAATAAGTTGATCTTCTGACACATGTCTCCTTTAAAGAATGGTCTGGATGAAATCCAGACTTCGGTACTTCAGGATTTTTACTCCAATCACACATTGTTTCTCCCAAATGTCAAATTCCCAAACAAGTCGATCTACCGACACGTGTCCCTTTCGACGAACGGTCTGGATTAACTCCGGACTTCGGGACTTCGGTAGTTTTCACTCTATCACTCCTTGTTACTCCCAAACTATGAATTCCTGAACTATTGTAACAACTATGAATTACAACCACTCACACACAGATCAGACGGATGACATATTTTCTCCACCCTTGCACCTTACCACTTGCTATTGGCTTGATTTATGAATCTGATCTATCTTCGGCCAAAACCAATGGTCAAGCACTTCTCCCCAGATCTATGTTGTAGATCCACTCCAGGACTTCAGAACTTCGGGCTTTAGCCCTTTCTACTCTATAACATGTAAACTTCACTGAAGTCACGAAGTCCGAAGTACTTAGGGGTTAACTCTCATGTACGTTTTCCCAGATCTGACGGTTGTGAAGGGTCTGCCTTCTCCCGAATAGATCTTATTGCCCAATTTCAAAAGTCACGGCCCAGCACAATAGTTGTTGTGGCTTCTTTATTTTGTTCCCTTCCATAAGTTGTTATACCTCCTAAGATTCTGAACATAATCCCAATGTTCACACGGTGCCTTCTTTGTACTCATGGATTCTCTCAGCTTCATATTTTATCCCTCTCGACACAATTCACTCTAAAACCTTTATTCATTAAACCCTTCCATGGCCCATCCAGGCTCAGTGTCAAAACCTTGGCTCTGATACCAACTTGTAACATCCCCAACCACCAACATGTTGGAAAACGTCACAGAGTAAACATATTTTCTCTCTGATACCAACTTGTAATGTTCCCAACCACCAACAGGTCGGGCAACACCATTGAGATAGACTTATTTTGCGAAAATATACACATATAAAAATTAATAACATGAAATCAAATAAATAATATAGAAGCATACATGCAGTGAAACACATGATAATATTACAAGAATCACAAACATGCACTTAAATACATCATTAAGAAATTATGCACAAAAAATATACTTATCTCTTTATTGAAGTGCACCAACTACATGAAGACCTTCCACGCACCTCCCAGACTTAGACCATGTTGCTCATCACTCTTAGTAGTGGGTCACCCCCGAGCTGGGACTAAACTCCACTGGGAAAGGGATTCCTAGGCTAGGTCAGGACAACAGAAAGTTTCACAATACAACAGGAATGATTTCCTCCAAGGATTCACTTACGCCCACAACTCACAGACTCTCATTCCCCACATGCCTATCCCACCCTAGGAGTATACNGCTTCAACAACAGGTCGGATCAAGAATACTCAGAGCTTTGTAGCTGCTACTAGACTCCCTCTAGGAGAAATCACTTCCTCAGCACACTCTCTCTCCTGGAGAGAGTTTCTCACGAGCCTGACAACTTGTTTCTTCTATTCATGGGCCTGAAAACTCTCTTCTTCACTCCCTCTCCTCAACACATGGGTATGGTGATAGAAGCATCCAAAACTGGGTGTGGGGAATGGTACTGACAGGAGAAGCACAGGCAACCCCTACAGGCACATGTGTAGCTAGGGGGTCAATTATGTTTTGTTGCAGAGGTTCGGTGTGGTTCAGGAATTCAACAATGGAAGACCAAGGACTCACTGCATACTTGTTCAGTGTATGCCTCAATGGGGAAATCCTTGGCCAGAAGGGAGAGAATGGTGAGTATATTTTGAATGGTGAGCCTCTCCAAGACTAGTGAGAGCACCCCCATAAAATTGGATGGGGTTTGGATGACACTTGGCTCTCCAGGAGCACATTTGCCCCCACTTGGAGCTTAGGATAAATTAATATCCTCTTTATAACTTTTAGAATAAAAATTATATATTATTCTCTTGGGTTTAATATCTTAAGATTAGCCCCTTTTTCTCAATCCCTTAGCCTCCTCCCTTTCCCAACCTAGTGGAAGCTTAGTCCCCCATAAATCTTTTCTTCGTGGTCAATCTACACGCAACGATGTATTTTTATTAATAATCTGTATAATTACATATACAAAATGAGCTCCACTGAACTTAGCCTCTAGGCTCTCTGGCCTAATACACACATAACCCTACCAGTTTGTAATACTTGGATCATCAACCTATAAACATCATTGCCTTCATAAGTACAACTGGGGCTCGGCCTTGGGGTATTACATTCTGGTTTTAGAAATATCTTCCTCTAGAAGTTTCCTTGGAAGATAGAATTAGTATAAATAAGAGTACTAGGTGTTGTACATCTTATCTTGAGAATTATTGTAATAGAGTGTTGCTCTATTGGAGTTTTCCCCCTCAAAAAGGCAAGTGAACATTGTTTCCTATCAATAAGTTATTATTTTGGAGTTGTGGTTTCATCTATTGTGTTGTTCCGTTGTTATTCTTTGCAATATTTTTTGTTTTGGATATTATAATAGATATGGTACCTTACATCAACATCCTCATCAATGGTATAAAGAACCCTTCCATCGACAATCCACATAATTCTCCTTCCATCAACGATCATCAAAACCTTCTATTGACAGACTTAAAAAAACTTCCATTGGAAATCGTTAAAAAAATTCTATCAATAGACTTAAAAATACTTCCATTGGTGATCATGAACAAAATTCTATTGGCGAACTTCAAAAAAATCTTCCATCTGCTATCATAATTTTTTTTTCTTGACAAACTTCAAAAAAATTCCATTGGCGATTGTCAAAACATTTATCATGGTTGGACTTGATTTTTCTTCTTTGGAAAACTATGAAAATATCTCTTAGAGAACTAAAATAAACTTATTTTTCAGTGGACTCAATAAAACTTCTCATTGGTGAACTACAAAATGCACTTCATAGAACTACAAAATGATTTCTTCAGGGGATTGAAAATTTTGTCTTTCCAATGAACTCCAAGATTCTTCTCCATCGATAATCTACAAAATGTACTTTGGAAAACTAAAAAGCATACTTCGATGACCTACAAAATGAACTAGATTTTTTGGCTATATTCAAAATGAAGTAACGTTTTCTAGCAGACTCGATAAAAATAATATTTTTTTACAGAATGAAATAAACTTCTTTTTTGGCGAATTTAGAAAACCTAATTTTTAGCGCATTGAATAAAAATGAATTTTCAACGATCTATAGAAAACTTCTTTAGTGGACTATAAAAACTTCTTTTTCAATGGTTTATGAAAAAATATATTATTATCCAACACTTTAAAAATGACAAAAATTCAATGAATACAATCCACTTTGAGGGGGAAACCTCCTTTTACAATATATTCAATTCATAATACAGTATGAGATGAGGAAAAAGGATTCTAATGTTGGATATATTACACACTCATATAGAATTAGTTTCCTAAGTTTGATAATCCAATGTTGAGAATGCTTCCTTAGATGAGAATATTCTCTCTAGAGAATATTCCCCTAAAAAATAAGAAATTCCTCTTCAATTCAGAGTCAGTTATAGTCAGCTAGACTAGTGGAAGTCACTCAAGCATGGAAGCCTCAATTTTATCACCAACAATTGCATGTGTTTCTCTCACTTCCACACATGTGACTCAGTTAATTGATGATTGCATGGATAAGTTAACTAGGACTAGGTGGAAGTTCACTCCAGTGTCTATCAATGAGTGTCTAGACCTCTCTAGATCACTACTATGGTGCATTAGTTACTCATGTAGCATATATATATA
>JASDQU010682717.1:23828-42141 GCA_032191745.1 Picea mariana | reverse complement strand
ATGCTAATCATGTTATTGATTGGAATGTGATTCAGGTGGATCAAGAAGGCGCTTTTCAAGTGGATCCGATGCGCATTTTGAACCGAAAATTCAAACAACTCCAGAACTGAGCCATAGGGCTTGTAAAGGTTCGATGGACCTGGTACGGCCCTGAGGATGCTACTTGGGAGCATGAAGATGTAATGCGGATGGAATACCCGCATATTTTTGAATATTTTTGAAAACTCTGATATATATGGGTGTATGATGCACTGAGGATAGTGCATAAATAAGGGGAGGGGATTGTAATATCCCTCAACCGAACCCAATTGTAAATGTAATATAAATATACTTAAGTTGGTGAGTTGTTTTGACCTAATTTGATAATGCACATCATGTGGCATAGTGCACACATGAACTGTGTAGTAAAATGATGTAATATGCACATAGCAAGAGACTGCACGCATGAACTGTGTAGTAAAATGATGTAATATGCACATAGCAAGAGACTGCACACAGTAACTAAAGTGCGCGCAACCTTAAGGACAATGGATACCGCGCACAGTAACGAAAGTGCGCGCAACCCTAAGGATAGTAGATACTGCACGCAGTAACTAAAGTGCGTGCAATACTAAGGTCAACGAACCTTTATGTATATGATACGCATTATAGGCTGGTGAGCCAATATTATAAGATGGAATGCTTATGTTTTGGTATTAGGCCGGAACACCTAGATGTCAAGGGCCAATGCACCTACTTTGTACATGACTCATGATTAATATAAATACATCACTGCGCGCAGACCGATTATGATAAAAGAGATGGGGGACTGAACTTCACCAGTTAGAGAAAGGGAGGGCCAAAAGTCAAGGGAATATTATATTAATATTTCCTAAAACATAAAGTATGGATAATTATTTTATCCTAAGTTCTAAAGTTGGGGACAAGTGGATAAAAGTAACTTCCAATATGACAAGTGTCAAGTTGGGGACATGCATTCATATCGTAGGGGATTTTTCTCATGGATACCTTACGAACGGGGGGGGTACCATTATTCTCACCATCACTTTTCATGAAGAGTTCACAGTGATTTTGAAACACACTCAGTTATATAGTCAATGATTCCATGAACATTTCACTCATACATTCTGTTATCCTTGAGACGACCATCTCACCTTTCTGAAGCCTATTTCCACACCCTTTTTTTGGTTGGTGTACCTGGTTAGCCTGGAGAGGGATTGAAGAAGTGGGTTGTCAGGCCCGTGAGTAGTTCTCTGAGCGAGAGAATTATTGGGGATTGACTTCCAGGGGTGCTAAACTGTAGCTACAATGCTCTGAGACTTTCGGTCTGGCCTATTGCTGAAGCCATGGAAGGGAAGTGGGGCAACCGAGGGACTGTTGAGTAGAGAAGGGGCACACTTCCTTGGGTGGGACAGGCATGTGGGGAATGAGAGGATGTAGGCTGTTAGTTGAGTGAGCACCTGAGACAGAGTCTTTCCTGTTGTCCATGAGCCTTAGCCTGGATAGGAATCCCTTTACCTTGGGTGGAGTTCAGCCCCAGCTTGGGGGTGACTCACTGTTGAGAGTGATGAACACTGTAGTCTATGGCTGGGAGGTTCGTGGATGGTCTGTAAGCAGTTGGTGACAGTCTTTCTAAGATAAGTACCAATTGTATGATATATTGATATGTTGTTTTGTTATTTACATGCCTATGTTACGATTTTATCATATATGTGATTATGATTGCTTGTGTGCTTATGGGTAATTTCCTGTAAATGATGCATATCGGTAGTTGTTTCTATTTCAATATAAAAGTCGTATGTTACAAAAAGTAATTGTTTTCTTATGTTTAGATGTAAATCTTCCGCGAGCGTGTTGTACGTATATGTTTTAGTTGCATGCAGTCTAAAGAGTAGATTTAGGTGGCATTGCTTAGTTGACTACTGGGTATGCTACTGTATGTTCTGAAGTATGGGAACGAAAGTGTTCCCTAGAGTAGCAAGGCCCGACCTGATGGCTGGGAATGTTATCGACTGGTGTTAGAGCATGAGTGGTTGCTTTGGAGTGGCATACCCTGGCCTCAGGATGGTCAGGGGGATCATTACACTTATGCACATTTGATGTGGTTTGGCTGGAACTGGACATTGGAACGACATTTTTTTCTATACCACCAATGTTTTTTTCTCTCTTACGTATGAAATTTTTCAAGTTGTGATAACTTAGCCTACATTTTTTGTTTAACCCCTGTATGGCCTCATCACAACTGGGATGAATTTCATGCATGAATTTGTTCAATTTGTGATAACTTAGCCTATGTTTTTTGTTTAAGCCTTGTATGGCCCTATCACAACTGGGAGGAGTTTCATTCTCATTAAAAAGCATGCCACGTGTATGCATATTCAATGCGGTTTGGGTGGAATGGACATTGAAACCTAAACCAGTGATATGTCCAAGCAAAGGTTGATAATGGATATGTGTCGTATATGTTTTCAATAAGAGGATGTCAATTGTTCGATCGTAATTTGAATCAATAGACCAGGAATGGACAGTGCCATCTGGCAGGGCTGACCAGACCTAGATATTTACTCTGAATATGATATATAGCCATTGCAAACAGAATCTGAAACCATCCACATTTCCTTTTTCATATGGCAGCGCCATGTTTACAAGGTATTCTTGCCAACTTGCAATTTCCAACATATTTTCTAGGAGATATGGCGAAAGATATTGATGCAAGCAGCTAAAATCCTGTTGGCTGCCGCCTATAATTGCATTGCAAAAGGACTATACAGTGTAAAGCTACAACGACTACACATCAAACTCTGCTGCTACCAAACGACAAATTGCATTGAACAAACTATCTCCATAGCTAGATACAACAGTTGTTGCTAGCTGCAAACCATGGCAGTCTATGCGATGCATAATCTGTTTCCACTGCGATTCAAGGTCTTTGCAAATGAGGGACAAGTAAATATGAGGTCCTCCAAGATTTCATATGGACAATTTTATGTATAGTAGTGGTTCATAATTACCACTGACAACATTGGCATCATGGAACAAGATGCAATATGAATTTTTAGATGCAGTTTTGTTGAATAGTAGATATCTTGTTTTTCTTGTCAATGACCATTTTTCAATTGATATATTGAGCCACTTAGACAACCACCATATACAAAATGTATCTCCCCAAAGTCCCCTCTCATGTACAGGAAGAATTGGAGATGTAGACAACCGCATCTTTGAAAAATACGTAGCGACATCATGTATTCCATGCAACTGCCGAAGAAAATCAGATTCCAGCTCGTATTCATATGACTCCAATGCCTCAGCATCGCCATTTTTTAAACAACCCAAGAAATAAACTATCAATCCATTACGCAGTTCAGACGAGGAATAACATAAATGCAATAGAACCTGAAATGCATCGAAAATCCAATCTCCTACAGTATACGAGAATGCATCCAATCTAAAAAACCAATTACTATGCAACACCTCGTCAATGTTGCCATGCATAATGGAATGTGTATCTATTTCATACGACTCAACATATAATACTTGTTTCATATTTTGAACTGTGATTTTGACGTTGTTTCTTAGCTACTTTCAGTTTGTATGAAAATAGAGAAAAGGGGAAAAAAGAATAAAACGAAAAAAAAAAAAGTAAAATAGAAAACTACAAGCGCAGAACTACGTACCAATCCCGGTATGTATCCTTCAACCTTCTTCTTGTCAAATTCAATTCCCCATAGTCACCACAACAGATGACAAGAAAACAAACCTACACTGAAAAGTGAAGCAAACAGAAGAAACGACGCAAATAAATAACACTATAAATTTGTTGAGCACAAAGACCGATTTGAACCTATTCATGGTGGGCATCCTACAAGCTTCTTAGAGGCATAAAAATTTTTGCAAAATAGAAAGGACAAGGCAAAGGAAAAAGGTGGATGCGGTTTTTTGACCCAGAGAATAAAAGCATTCCATGACTCTACACCCCGACGAATGGATCCCCTTGTGACAACTCCGAATTCGTTTTCTAAACCCCTTTGCATTTCAATTTTCGAAATAGATATGGCACAATATGCATATGAGGACGCATGGTTTCCAGGAACAGAAAATAAGAGCACACAAAAAGATGTTCTAGAGGCAGGGACTCCTACCATTGAAAAAGTTTGCCTGCAAGGTGTAAAACACCAAGTAGAAAAAAAGGAATAGCAATGAAACGATGGCACGAAAACTTACCCGTCAACGAGGGATGACAAGAGCTCAGCCTAAAAACTTGCAAACCGCAACAATAGGTCCAACAACTTGCAAAGTTGAAAAACAACAAACCAGTGAACAACCACGAAGAGGTCCAACTACAACTGTAGGACCTCAACTTTGCAAAGTTGAATCAAACAAGAACAAGAAGCATGGAACAAACCAATGAACAAGCATCAACCACTGATATAGTGATGCCGGTGGAGAACAATTTTGCACAATTTCACTGCAAACAACACCATCGAAAAAATGGAACGAAACTATATTGCAACACATCTGTACAATAAACATTTAAGGCTGTGAGGACTGTCAGAACCGTCGAAGGGCATTTCCCTGTGCAAACATTTAAGAAAGAACGCAACGTGGCAGGCCTATTTACGTACGCAACAATGACAAAGACTCTTGAAGCACACAACAATTAAGAAAAAATCACACATGGTAATAGTAATAAAAAAATAATAATATTACCTCAAATCAGATCGCTTCGAACAATAAAGAATGTATTCGAAGGAAAAACTTTAGATATGATAGCATATCAAACATTGGGATAAATTTAGCTAGCAGAAAATGCTAAGACAAACATTCGAACTAATCCTAGCATTAATCCACCTTCAAGCAATGCATAAGAAAATATATGATTCAAAAATACCGTATACGATCAAAAAGTTTGGAAAACTTTGGATATGCTAACATATAAAACATTGGGAATAGTGAATCCGGCAATAAGACCTCAAAGTTGTTATCCAATCAAATCATGACATATATGGTACTTTTTATTATATAAAAATCAATGTTTTTAGTTCCCTAGTTCCAACAATAGATATTATGCAAACATTTGTGGTCAAAGGACAAACTAATACGAAGTCAACGAATTATTGATTGCTATAGTCCCTCTATGCCTACGGCAGGGACTAATAACCTCTATATTTATAGGCCTCATGGTTGTCAAGGTGATCTTTCATGTAAAATTATATTTTAAGTAAAAAACATGTTATATTACAATTTCCAAGATGATTTCCACTTTAAAACCAAATTGTACTGAAATTAATATTCTTCGAAATATAGTTTGAATATTGTCTTTGTTCCAAACAATTAGACTTGTTTTGTTTTCGTTGAAAATTTCCATCAAATGACACTTAGATTACTAAGCTTGTATGTTCCACTTTTTCGATAATAGATTGTGCACTTCTTCCACATAAGATTAGATACTTAGAATATAAAGTGCTCCTTCTTTTATATTATTTTGACTTTGATTTAACGATTCTTCCTGTACTTTATAATACCCATTATATCTCGTTGAATTATTATTATTATTTTAAATACCTTGACTTGTATTTTTGCAGTGATGATGATAGTACGTCTGACAAGTTATGTTGCGGTGGTATGGTAACTCGTACGATAGAATTTTTGTGGAAAATTTGATTTTGATATGGTAGTGTTTAATTGATTTTATATTGGTGTGCAATTACAAAATAGTCGTGTGTGTACAAAATTGAGAAATTATTGAGGTATTAACCCATGGATTTGCAGTGGAGTGATCTTTTTTCAAGAGTATTTTTTAACTTTACATGGCTGAGGGTCGTTTTTTTGGGTCAAAGACTTAGTTAATTCAAAGAAACTCTCAGAGATTATGCGTGACAAAATGTTAGATCAGACAAGGTCAAGTAAAAGTATGGCCAAATAACTGGTTTTGGTCAAATACGAAGAGTTCAGAAAAGTCATGAAAATATTTGAGTTTGGGCACAAGGCAATTCAAAACTTAGAAAGACAAATATATATATAAAATAATGAATAAGATATGAATGAATGATATACATTAATGACTAACCTTGGTATTTATAGGCCTCAAGGTGACTTTTCAGGGAAAGCTATGTTTTCAAGTGATGCATCTTTAATAATTAATATCATAAGCTCCTTAGTTTATACACACATAATAGTTAAGCAAGTTTATCATGAGCTCACAGTCTAAGATTCTTGTGAGTGATTAGAGTGGAACCATTCAAGCGCAAAGGGTTGATTTATTTTTTCCCTATTAATTTAAAGTTCTATGTTTTTACTTTTTTGGGTTTAGGTGTGCAGTTTTGCATTTAATTTGAGTTTTGGTGTCTCATAGGAAATATTGACTTCAAGTTAAGACTTGGTGCAAGTATAAAGATTTAGTATAGGAATTGGTGTATATACACAAATAGTATGTACCAAGGTACTCATTGGTCTAGTTACACAATTTGTAGGTGGCAATCTAAGAACATGATTTCAACAATAGTTGCTCTAGTTTCTAATATGATAAATTGAATATGGGTCAATCATTTAACATGATAATAAGTTGATATGGACCTAGTTGAATTGAGTGATTATGTCAAGGGTTCATGAACTTCAAAAGAGATTATATTAAGGAAACATCGGAAACCAAAACTTAGGGATTGTTTTTGATGGAAATGTTTAAGCATTGTGTAAATAGGTATTAATTAGAAATCTAACCACTTTTGCATCTTTTCTTATTGGCATTTCTTTAGGGGAATCATTTTTGGTGTTTTTTCATAGGAGTGTGAGAATTTCAATTTTGTTTTGACGGAATCGTGAGTTTTAGCTATTGAGATCACATAATCCAGGGCTCTTTGGGTTTTCGATTTCTGAAATGATCTATGGCATCAAAACATCCATTTTCACTAATTTATAGGTGTTTTGTGTTGAATTTGAGTTGTATTCGACGAGGTGTCGTTAAAAAAGGGGCAAAGTGTTGATGAGTTATCCTTATTAATAGCTCAACAATTACTCAACTATGAGAAAAACACTACAAAACAACAAGAGAAATCTAGAGAAGAGAGGGGAGAGGATTTCTTCCATTTTTGTGATTGTGAGTTTGTTTCCAGTACAAAGAAAGCACTACAAAACTACAAGAGAAATCAAGAGACAAGGGGTTGGGATTTCTTCCATTTTTGTTGTTAAGAGTCTTCATATTTGGTGTTTCTGCATGTCTTCTATCATAGTTTCTTTGTGTCTCATTGTTCCATGTTGAATCTGACCAGTTCCTTTTCATAAATCTATTTAGATTGAAGCTCAAGGACTCAAGAAATTGAGTTATCATCCTTTGAAAACTCATAAGGTTTGAATTTGCGTAGCTCTATTTTGAAGAGGATATTGCAATGCATTTGAATTGAATGATGTTGGATTATTCATTTTAATGAAACCTTGCATTATCATAAACTTGCTAAAATATTCCATCAAACTAGGGAAGGTCACATACTTCAGTACTAATCTAGCGCACAGACTTATCAATGTATGCGCACTATCATGATGATATTGTTAGAAAAGTAGGTGTGCTCGTTTAACCATAGACAATATAGCAATATTGTCACCCAACCATAGGTCAAAGCCGCCCCAGAGCACCTTAACCTTGACAGAGAGAATAATTATGGAATCAAACCCTAGGTCCAAAATCCAATCAAGGTAGCATACCAAGCAGAAATTCCAAACCATGACCAAGAGAAAGTCCAAGCCTAAAACCAAAAATACTAGTTGCAATAGTTGTAACTACAACTACTCTCCAAAATTGTGCACTTACTGAATTTCTACAGTTGCGAGCTGTGTGTGTGTCCAAATGAGCTCGGGCATCTTGTATTTATACTTCTCTTCCTTATCTATCTGGGTCGAATTCTCTTTCTGGACTCAATATTAATTATTCTCTTTAGCCGACTTGTCTTCTAGGGTTATGTCCAAGGCTTTTAGGGTTTCTCTTGCTTCCCAGAATATTTTGGTCTTGTCAAGGTTACACGTGGAGGTTAATACCTCTCGCAACTACCAAAAATATCAACACTCCCTCCTAGCTAGGGAGGTATTGAAAGCAATGGTCTTGAGAACAAACATACCATTTGATCGGTAGAATCATCATAGCCACACATGCTATCTCATGATTAAATCATGAGCACCATCATCACTATCAGTATCATCTGATAGCATCAACTGCATCATCTCTCGAAGCCATACTCCATCTGAGTAATCATGCATGATGTTGAATAAGTTACTCACTCCACAAAGTGATACAAGAACTATCTTATAATTCGGACATATGTCCTAGAAGAATAATTGTTCCAACATCTGTTGGAAGCCATGTCATGGGCTACAAGGAATATTCTTCTAATCAAGACATGCGTCCTATAAGAATAATTGTCCTAGACCATTTTCCTCCTGGAGAATATCTGTCCACCAGCACACTGACTATCCATCTAGCTAGTAATCATTTCCAACACTACTGATAGTCTTCATGGCAATCAGAACAATTCCATTCAATAGAACACAATTGTGTCTATCCATAGTAGTAAAAAACTATTATCCAGTGGTACACAACCACACCAAGTAGCACATGACTATTTAACGAGTGACACATAGTCACAACTAGTGGAACACATCCACCACAATGGCATACAACTATTGTCCAAAGACATACAGTCTCCACAGTAATCATATCATCCGATATTAACCTGCATAACAATATCATGATACAAAATGAGTCATCTGGGCCATTCTTCCACTCACATCTGTGAGATATGGAAGAACATGTTCCCTCAAGAGGTAAAACATCAGCCATGGGCTATGTGGACTATTCTTCTCAAGCATAGAAGAATAATTGTCCCTAATTTATGAGCCTGAAACATTCATCTAACTGGGCCATTCCTCCGACACTAATCATAGTGCAACTTGGAGAGAATGAATCTTCCCTAGGGAATGCCTGTCCCTGATTGCTAAACCTAGACCATTCACCTAACTGGGCCATTCTTCCATCACTAATCATAGTGCAACCTGAATATAATGAGTCTGCCCCAGGGAATGTCTATCTGGACCATTTCCTAATGGAAATTATTGTCCTGCACCAACCTCCAAAATTGACCATTCTTCGAAACTGCTCACAACTGTGAACTTCGAAAGAATGATTGCCCGACGAGTCAGACCATTCTACTTGACCACTGCTGAGAGTGACTACCAAGAAGAATGAATATCCTAGACCATTCTACCACACTGGCCACAAGTGGAATCGTTTTCTATGGTACATCAACAATCTATCGAACCATTTTCATTACGAAAATGATTGTCCGATTTGGACCATTTTCCAAACTGGAAAATGCCCGTCTGTCAGAAATCTCAAACCACTTTCTTAACTGTAAAGGAACTGCTCATCCTGGACCATTTTTCGAAATGAAAAATGATTGTCCATAAATCAATAAAATATTAGCGCTCCCTCCCAACCTGGGAGTAATCTCTTCCTTTTTCAATAAGGAAGTCGTCTCCACGAGCCCCAACTTGTTTCTTAAGTACACAAAATTTTCATCTTGGACAAAGGCTTTACCAAAATAAATGTTATCTTCTCATCTGTGGAGATATATTGGAGAACCACTTCTCTTTTCTGGACTTCATTGTGGAGAATATAATTCTTGATCTCAATGTACTTCAGTCTGTCATGGAACATTGGTTTTCTCTGAAGGCTTCATATAGCTCTGAGAATTACAATATATCATGGTCGAATTCATCACTTTTATTTCCTGCTAGCTCATGAAATCATGGCAAGGCTCAAACTGAAACATATCGAAGTAGCAATTCTTCTGTCATCATGAGAGTTTTCCATGGATTAGCAATCCATCATCCTAGACTTTTGAGTAACTATTCTGATACACTATCTCTGTCATAGAAAGTTTTCACCACGCTTCTGCTGTATATGAGATACTTTGTATCAAGTTGTTTGAATCCATACAAGGTCTTCTTATATCTGCATACATGGGTATCTTTCTGGTATAAACTTCTTTCTCACTTGATTTATTGGGAAGAACAGTCTTTTACATGTAAATTCCAATCCATGGATACTTCAAGAGGTATATCTGGAACAAGTTGTTGTCATAGTCTTCTCCCTCCTTCTGGAATAACCTCTGAGTCTTGCAATGCTTCCATTCATAAGTCTTTTTCACATTTTCTTACATACAGTGTTCTTTATCATAACTTCCATTTATTCTTCTCGATTGCTTCTTAGTAAGTTCAAACCAAGTTGGTAGTCTTGTGATTCTTGGTATAATAACTGGTTGTTCTTGCTTTTCTTTCTTTCTTGGAATCTTCATGTTCTTCATCATGTCTCTCTTTATCTCTTGGGTCCATGGGGTCTTCTATATGCCCTGAAGATTCCAAATTCTTCCTTTCATCATAGGATCATGGATGTAGATGGACAACCAAGGATACTTTAAGGCTTCTTTTCGAAGAAGACTTCTTCTAGAGTTAGACTAAACATGTGATGCTTATCATGGTTGCTACTTTCAATGGGCACATGGATAGATTCTTCATAATACTCAATGGATCATATTTAGGATTAGCTCCCTCCTAATCCTTGCTTCATGTATGAATGCATGCTCTTCTTTTGGAATTATGTAATCAACTCCCTCCATCTAAGATAGTCCAGGATTTCGTTTGCATCCTTATTTCCTTCTGTAAAGTGTCACAAATCTTTTTATAGTTTACTCTTGATTGTTGACTTCTTTATGTTTTGACTTCTTCTGGGTCTCTTCAAGTTTGATTCTGATTTCAGCTTATCTGGCAGTTGTTACTNTTATCTTGTTATTCTTCTGTAGGTGTTGTTTCAATGAACATTTATATTATAAGAAATAGATATACATGAACTATGTAAACATGGTATGTACAAGGACTATGTTACAAAAAAATATTGTTACCTTGACTAGAAGAAGAAATCTACTTCATCTTGTTTGACTTTCTTTGAGGGTTCCTTTTCTCCGACAATTGTTGCTTCAAGTGTTTCCTTCCTTTTCTTTAACTCATGACAATGATTCTTGTAGTGACCATATTTTCGATAGTTGAAGCATTGTATTTTTAACATATCCTTCTCTTGAATTGGTTTCTTCCTTGAGTCAAACTTCTTCTTATTCCTGAATTTCTTGAACTTTGTTGTGTAGGCTTGATCATCATATTTCCTTTGGAATTTCTCTTTTGCGCTAATCCTTGATTCTTCTTGTGCACAACAAGTCCAAATTTCTTCAAATGTGGGATACTCCTTTCTTGTGTTCATTCTTACGGAAAATGCATCCCATGTCTTGGGAAGGCCATTGAGTATTATATTTACTAGTTCCTTCTTTGAAATTATTTCTTCAATAGCTTGTATTTTCTCTCTTAACTGAGAGATTCTCACAAGGTATGATGTTATGCTCTCATCATCATTCATTTTCATTTCACGGATCTCATTTTTCAGACTCATTACTTTTCCAATGTTTCTGAGTGAGAAGAGGTTAGTTAGGGAATCATACATCTTCTTAGATGAGTCAAGATGAGATATGTAGGGTATCAAGTGGTCTTTTACAGAGTCCACTATGATACTCATGGCATTGATGTCATTGTCCTTGAACTTCTCCATAATGGAAATGTTCTGAGGTTCCTTCTCTTTTCCTTCTTCAAACTGTGGTTCCACAATCTTTCCTTTCACGATATCCAACACTTTATTCTTGGCAAGGATGAGGTCAATCCTTGTCTTCCATTCTCTAAAGTTAGAAGCCCCTTCTAACTTGTTTTCTAACTTCATAGAGTAAGTCATGACTGCTTTGACTTGGTCCCAAATATTTCATGTTGAAGTCTTTCTTCAAGATGTCCCAAATATTAGTAGTGAAGATGTCCTAAATATTTCATCTTGAATCCTTTCTTCAACTCTTTCTTTATAGATTCAATGTAGCTCTCATTGGTCCTTGTTTTCAACAGATCATCTATATATACTACAATATATAAAACAATTTTTCCAACTTTCTTGAAAAACAAATTTGCATCATCAAGATTGAAATGCTTGAAATTCAATTTCAGAAGATGCTCAGTTAACTTTTCATACCATGATTGTGGTGCTTGTGTCAAGCCATATAAGGATTTGATGATCTTTCATACCTTATATTCTTGTCCCTTCACAATAAATCCTTCTAGTTGAGACATAGGCACATTCTCTTTCAAGTCTCCATTCAAGAAAGTAGTCTTCACATCCATTTGATGAATTTTCCATCCATTTTGTGTTGCCATGGAAAATAGAGTGCAGATGGTAGCCCATTTTGTTGTGGGGGAAAAAGTATCCTCATAATCAACACCTTATTTTTGTGCAAATTCGTTTTCCACGAACCTTGCTTTGTGCTTTTCAAGTGAGCCGTATGATCTGTACTTATTCTTGAGTACCCACTTGTAGTCGATTGGTTTGGTTCCAAATGGAGAATCCACCAACTTCCATGTACCATTCTTGATGAGAGAATCACATTCCTTATGAATTGCTTCTTTCCATTCATCACGAGACATGGCTTCTTTAAAGGAAGTCGGTTCATGGTTAGTAGATAAATTAAACTTACAATCATATGAAACATCAATGTCATCTACACCATCTAAGTTTGAATTATCTACATTACCTCCATCTTGTTTTGAGGGCATTTTGGTTCATGTCTTTCCAACCTCATTGAGATGAACACTTTCAAGTTTTTTAGTGAGCCATTTTGCTGGACCTTTTTGAGATGGTCTTGGTTGCTCAGCTGATTGAGATTGTGTTGAGTTCTCATCAAGCCTCAAATTTTCAATCCTCTCGATCACATCATCCAAATGATATTCAGGTTCTGATGAAGTGGCATGAACTTCTTCATGAGGGGAAGATGGTGCTTCAAAAGGATATTCCAAAGATTGATCCAAGATAGGGATCCCCCCTTCAATATGTGGAATATTATCATCAAATTCATGATATGTATTTACACGAGTGAATCGGTCCAAATGATCAAGTTGCCTCTAACCAGTTTCATCTTTCTTGGTGGATTAAAGAAATATCACATCTATGGAAAGTATGAATTTATTTTTTTTCTCATCGTAAAGACAATACCCCTTGGTGGTATTTGAGTACCCCAAGAAGATGCACTACCGACTCCTTGCATTGAGCTTGCTTCTTTTCTCCTTAGGAATCAAGGCATAACAGGTGGAACAAAAGACCCCGAGATGCCTCACAGAAGGCATGTGGCCATACCACATTTCATAAGTAGTCTTGTTTTTAATAACATGAGATGGAAAAATGTTTTTGACATAAATTTCACATAGAATTGCATCAACCCAAAACACCAATTCAACATTCTTGAAAAACATCATGGAACAAACTATATTTAGGAGTGTCTTGTTCATCCATTCAACTACACTATTTTGTTGAGGATTGTATGGAACTGTGGTTTGATGTTTGATCCCATGTTGGCGAAGGTAACTTTCAAATTCATTAGATGTATATTCTCTTCCATTATCAGTGAGAAGAGAGTCAATACGAGACAGAGCTTCATTTTGAATCCATACATGAAAATTTTTAAATGTTTCAAAAGCTTGTGATTTATGTTTCAACAAGTACACCCAACACATCCTGGTTTAATCATCAATAAAAGACATGATATATTTATTTCCATTTTCAGAAGGAACATGCATAGGGATGCACAAATTAGAATGAATCAGTTCAAGTTTTCTACATGCTCTGGAAGTAGAATCATGAAATGGTTGTTTGCTATGCTTTCCAAGGACACAAGCATCACATTGTTTCAGTTTCCTGGTAATAGTAGGCAAACCAGAAAAACCATTCTTTCTCAATAAATGAATATTGTCATAATTGATATGACAAAATCTAGCATGTCACAAAAGACTAGATGACATTATTCCTTTACCATGATTAGATAGGTATGCAAAATTTTGTGTATGGGCATATGTCCCATTCAGTTTCAACAGTTTTCCATCTTCCATTCCGGTCATAACAAGCATGTTATCGGAATCATTTGTATTTCAACTTTGCCACCAATCGTATGAACATAGTGGCCTTGTTGTCGGATGTGCACAAGGGACAACAAGCTCCTTTTCATCTTATGAAGATCGAGCACATTATGCAGAAGAAAATCTGGGAATCCTGGCAACTTGAGTCTGATGGTGCCCATTTTTGAAGGTTTGAGGTTGGACTTGTCTGCAAAATACACTATACCATATACATTGTCATTGAAGTACTTGAAAAAGTCTCTTCGAAATGTCATGTGAGAGGTTGCGTCTATGTCAAGAAGATATATATCTTTCCAAGGACTATATGCACTGTTAAATAAATATTTTGTTACTCCTATATTGCAGTGAGCAACAATGTAATGGCTAGATTTAGGTGGATTACCTTTTGTTGGTTTTGAAAGTTTACCATTGTCCTCTTTATTATTTTTTCTGTCTTCTTTTATCTTGTCCCATGGAACTCTACAATCATCTGCTTCATGTAACCCATTCTTTTTTCAACGGGTACAATGAAGATTGGATCTATCACCTTGGTTGTGTCTACCCCTCTGCCTATGAAACTCTTTCTTCCACGTCCATGTCCTCTTTTGTTGCTTTCTCCTCTGGAAGAATCATGTGGTTTACTCTTGTCTTTCTGAGGAAGGTAAACCGTCTCGCTAGTTGGATGAGATGACTTCTTTCCAAAGGCAGTCTCGTGATCTTCAACTTTCTTCACCATCTTGTCAAATGTGATGGATTTCATTTGATCACTTGCTTGCAACGATTCAAGATAGTGAGAATATGTAGGATAGAGGGCCTTAATGAAGGTCATGAGAGGGAGATCAATATTCACTCTAATGGCTTCAATGTCATGCACTAAATCTTTGATTTATGAGCTAAAGTCGTAGGGTCATCATTCTTCAACTCTAGGTTGAAGAGCTTCAATATTAGTTGTATGAGTTTAAGCTCAGAATGTGTGTCATACAATTCATTCAATCTCTTCAAGGCACCATAGGAATCACTAATATAAGCATATTGACAAATCACCTCCTCACTTACTGTCATAGAGATCACAACATATACCTTATGGAATTTTCTTCCCATATTCCATGTTCTTTTTTTGAGGTCATAATGGCTGGTTTTCTACTAGGTTTGTTACTCTTCTTCTTTAATTTTAAGGCTTCTCCTTCTTATTTTGCTTCTTCTTCAGTGATTTTGTTGCTTTGAGGGACTGGTACTACTTCACAAATCCCTTTCCACGGGTCATTGAAGATTAGTGTGCTCTTGATCTTCGTGTACCATTCTCTGTAGTTCTCCTTGTCGATCAACACCACACCAACAATAGAGATGAGAGAATGCATTGTCTTGTATATCTATTTTTTTTAGTCAACAACTTGTTAAGCACACAATGTGAGAATTAACACTCATCTATGAAACAATTAATATACAAATATAATAATGAATTCCATACATTAGTTTGAACCATTTGCTAGATGGAGATCATACATCAACTACCTAATTGATATGATCCAGGAAGTATGTCAGTATACCAATTAAATCATGTTGGTTTTTAATGATCAACCCCTTCCATGTTGAATCTCCCCACACAAGTATACCAATTTGTTTTTTCAAACCCATGATTTTGAACACAACATATAGTGGGTGAAGACCATGTGAAATTAGGTGTGAAGATAGTGTGAGGTTGTGTTGATATTCAAAACATACATTACATGCAAATTCTCACAAAGGTATATGATATCAAAAAAGAATGTTATGTGTCTAAGATGGAGACCATTACCATCCCAAGAAGCCCGACCAGGAGACTTGTATCAGGTCTGTGAGGTCGTGATATCAGTGAGGTCGCCCATTTCACCCTCATCCTGTGTTATCATCAAGCAATGCAAACCATTGTCCAAGACTATAAGGTGATGGAGGTTGTGTGAGAAGAAATGTGAATAGTTAGATTGATGCTTCGTAGGTGTGAGCATGAGAGGGTCTCTATGCGTTGGAACCAGAGAGTCGTGCGAAAAGAGAAACACAAACACCAATGGAATGAGAGATTTGAGCGAAATTAGGGTTTAGCTCAGAAATTAGGGTTTTAATTGTAGAATTTTGTTTAACTCGTGATAGAGAATGGAGCGATGCCTTACATAGGTGTGTCGAGAATCAACCAGAGAGGGAGTATGCCAGGTGGCTAGTAGAAATAGAATAAAGATAGAGAATAAACCATAGCACAGAAGGCAGAGAGACAGGCAGGCCAACAGAGGCATTTTAGCAAAATGGGAAAACGCCAGGGAATCTATTCATGGATTTAGACCAAGCTCCGATACCATTTTCAGGCCAGGAGAGGGAAGAAATCATAACTCCACGGGATGATTATTCCATTAGCTTGAAGCATAATAAATATACAAAATGAAACCATTGGTCTTCTCCAAGGTATGACTCTTCTTATCACCTATGATGCTTCATATGTACATTATTGTTACAAAAACCACAATCGCAAGGATTACGTGTCCAACATTTGTTGATTTCAATGCTTGATGATTCTTCCTTGTGACATCAATATTGTATAGTCCTCCAAGTTTGAACCATGTTGCTACAACCTTGTAGAGATCATGTATGTCCTTCACAAAACATTGTAACTTAACAAATTAAACTTTTAAATTTTGATCTGCAAATTGAAATTAAATTCTTCTTAATTCTAGGAACATACATCACATTTTGGATTTGTTTCTTTTGGCCATTAGGTGATGTCACACAAATATCTCCATAATCTTTAATTTGATGTGATCTATCGTCTCCTAGATAGATATTAGAACCATTATTGATCTCATGATAAGTTTCAAACCGATCCCGATTGCACAACATATGAATTGAAGCACCAGAATCAATAAACCATGCATAAGAATCATCAGTTTCTATTGATAAAGAAGTATCAGAAATAAACAATTTGAGATTTTTGAAATCATCTCTTACTGTGATATCATTATCAACAAAGTTTCTTGAATTCATTTTATATTTGGATTCATCAAATTTCTTCTTCCTACAATTCTTAACAAAATGACTAGGCTTACCACAATAGAAACATCCATCATTCCTCTTTGCATTGGTGTCTCTTCTTGGTGGTGCCATGCCTTGTTGTGACCTTGCATGTGCCTTTCCTCCTTTGTCCCTCTCCCATGGTTTTCCTTTGTATGGTTGTTTTCTTTTGGCTACCAATGCCAAATCTGAACTCTGCGACTTGAAGTTAAGATTATTTTTGTGTTCTTCCTCTTACAAAAGAATCCCTGTCAATTCATCAAAAGTAGGTGCTTTCTCTCTAGTTGTAAGGCCGATAATAAACATTTAATATTCATCTAGTGTACCATTCAAAGATTTGTGATTGAAATTTTCTTCACCAAGCTTATCTTTTAAGCTCTTTAATTATAAAAAGAAGCCATTAATATTTTTGGTTTCTTCCATTTTAATTGAGAGTAATTTGCTCTTCAAAAACATTACTTGATTTGTATTAGTTGTTTCATACAAACTTTTGAGTGTGTCCCAAGTTTCCTTAGATGTATTACAATTCTTGGTGTGTGGAATAATGTTGTCATTTATAGACATTCTTAAGAGTACCTTTGCTTTGGTCTCTCTTAGATCCCAATCATGAATGTTGGTAGGGGCTACTGGTTTGGCTTCATCTCCAAACACACACGATTGACCAAACATTGTATAGTTCCATCAAAGTCTGCATCAAGCTTGGTTGACTCATTTAAATAAAAATCTGCTAATGGATTTGCCAACCGACAACTTCAAATTCAACAAACAATATTTGCAAACTATTTGCAAACAAGATTACCTTCCAGGCAGTTTGAATTCCTCCCTGCACAACAACAACACATCACACTCTACTAGATTGTTGGTTGCTCTCCTTACCATACAACAAACTCCTCTACGCGAACTAAACTTATCGGCTGCTCTCCTCAGCACTGGTCGTAACTCAGCTTTTTGCTCCACGTGCAAGTTATGGGCAGTATCTGTTTTATCAAGATTGACTTTTACTTAGCGGAGAATTGAATCTCCTTTCTTTATTCAGCGGATGTTTCAGTCACACAATGATCTCTCCTTTGGACAACGATCTGCTCTACACTTAGACAGTGATTTGTAGAGAGGTTTTCCCACACAATGTAAGACGACTATACTCTCTCCTAGTAGCAGCGATAGACTTTCTCATCAACACGCACGTGGATCGGTCCTCTCCTCAGTACGCAGCAATTACACAACAACTACTTCAACAACGACAACGACTACTCTAGCACACAGGTCG
>JASDQU010682717.1:3155-13798 GCA_032191745.1 Picea mariana | reverse complement strand
TAGTTATCTTAGCAAGAGTTACAGGGATGGGTTTGCTTACGATTTTTTTGCTTCATTTTTATATGTTCTCACCCAATGTTGCTATGTATACGTGTGTAAAGGGCGGCTTTGATTGCAGGAACAATGCCTTCGAAGAAGCCATCCACCAAAAAATCACCAAGGGCGCCAAAGCTGCAAGAATCGGAAATAAGAGAAGGCTCCTCCCCAACAGTTGCTAGACATTTAGAGTTTGCCCCTAAGCTAGTGTCTGTCATTAAGAAAATCACCAAGGAGCCCTTTGTCCAGCCCCCAACTTTCGGAGATACAGAGGCAAGCATTGGAGCAAAGACAACTTTTCCTCGCTGGGAAGAAGTCTTCAAGAAGATCAAGGAAGAAGAACTCCTTGAATATACTCCGCACAATGATCCTGACACAAGGAAGCTCGATGACGAGGTCCTCCCAAATATTTGCAGGGCTTATCTTCACATGGTGGCAAGCCGGTCTCCGGTTTTTCCTTGCGTCGAGCTCTTAAAGTGGCTCATTGATCACACCGATGCACATAAATGTTTGATTAATGATGACAATGGAAAATGTGTCGGGGTTTTCCTACCATTAGAAGTTCAAAAATACTATAAACTCAATGAGTCTGGAGAAAAGTTGAGCACTGATTTTGTGCTGAGTTTCTATGCCTCACATGACACTAGCAAAATCATGGCATCCTAGTGGAGGGAAAACAAAAAATTCACGAATCAGACTTCTCGCTGGTACCTGACGGTCAATCTCAGGGAACCGTACGCCTATCTCATGGCCCTTCTCTGCAAGTTGCATGGGGAGAAAGGCTGCTCCCGATTTTCGGAAGCTTGGATGCCTTTGGCTTTCATAGTCGCCATTTCAGGCACTGGTTTCAATTGGAGTGCTATCATTTCTAAACAGTTGAGCACCTGCATAAAATAGGCTCAGGTGCCAAAGGAGGGAGATACCCCCGCCTTCTACATGGCCTCGTATCTACTGGACGCCATCTGTGCCAGGAACGCTTTTGTTGGGATTAACCTGAATTGGCACCCTTCGGAGCTCGCAGTCCATGTATACTTCAACGTCTTGTGGGAAAACAGGTACAAGAAATCCTATGCTGTTATCTGTGATCATTTTATTGCGCCCATTTACTTCTTTCTCTTTAGGAAAGAATGCCCTAGATTATCAGACGAAGCAAAGAAGGTCATAGTCAAAATTGGTCACTAGTATTTAGATGAACGAGAAACCTACATCAGGGTTTTCGGTGCCACAGGGGAACCCCATTTATTTCCCATTTATGTTCCTGACCGGCTAGTGTTAGGCGAAATATGATACCAAATATTCTACAAGGATATAATGCAACTTTGGTGAAAGCCAAGAAGCGGGCATTCATACCATATGGGTTTCATATCGGCTTCTGCATGGTCAAAGACACCCTGCATGCTAAACAACTTTGGCTAGGTAAATTGGAATTTTGGTTCCAAACTGGTCGATTCTGCAAACACGATCCCAAGGGATTGGTCTTACAACACGTGTCATAGGTATCATCCTATTGGCCTTATGCCCATGATTGATTTGAGGATGAAATTTTCATTGAGAACGCTCAAGATTGGGATGTGGTGGTAGCCAGGAAGGCTGATCTTAGAGGAACCTGGTTTAGAGCTATGAACTATGAAGAGTAGGCCACATTTTTGGAGCAGGCAGTTCAAGAAATTGGCCGACGCCCTAAAGAAACAATATCATATGAATTGGAGGAAGAAACAAATGATCCCCAAGAAGACATTGAGGTTGCAGAAACTCATCAGGGATCCCTGGTACAAATTAGAGTTTCCCCTGAAGATCAAACGGCTTGAGAGAGTAGCGCACTTTTATACCAACAAGCTCAGCTACTAATGAAGCGGATGCAGGATGACCCATATCTTGTCATAAGACCCGTGATTCCAACTACCGTCCAAAGTGTCCCGACGGAGTCAAGTGGCCCCGGTCCCACAGGACCCGATAACACCAATGGGTTAGGTAATCCTGAATCCATGACACCACCAATCGACCCCTCGGAAGGAGGAACAACTCAACTAGAGACAGGTTGGGTATGGATAGAAACGCAAGCACCCAATCCCTTGAGCATGCTTATACATATATACAATATCGACGAGATCCCGGAGCCCCCTAGTGGAACCCCGGTACGCATCCAAGAAGAATCAGGTCCTGAAAAGACTCCTTCCCCAAGTCCCAAAAATACCTCTTCCCCTGGACCCAAGGATCGTGATGAGGAGGTATCACAAAAGGAAGCTAAAGCTGAAGGTGGTCTCAATGCAGGAAAGTCTGATGAACCAGAAGCAGATGCAGGCCCAAGTGATGAGCCTCCGCAAAAAGAAATTGACATTTCCACGACCAATGAGGAAGTAAATGACAAGTCTATACCCGACACCTCTATTATACCCAATACTCAGATCCTCAGTGAGCAACAATTAGAAGTTGGATCTACAAGGTAGAATGAAGAAGTTCGAGAGCCCACTCTCGAACAAATATACACTGTGGGAATCTTGGGAAAAAATCTCACATGGGGTGATCAACAGATACCAGACTCGGTAGATGAGGTCCCAGACATCTATGTGATCTCCTATGATCAAAAGAGAAAGGCTATCGTTCAGAGGACCACAAAGAAGAGAAGAATCACCTTGGATCATTCCATCATAGTCACCACTGAGGAGAATTTAATCAATATAGAAGACGCCCATACGTCTGAGATGATTGGTGTGGGAAGAGCCCTCTTAGAGGCCGCCTAGGACAGAGCCAAGAGAGATGAAAAGGAGCTTGACGCTGCCCAAAAGGAGCTCGAACACTTGCGCAATATTTCCAATTACTATAAGGGTGCTATGTAGACCGCTGTGTATCTAAAAGATGAATTCGGTAAAGTTTACGACAAGTTCAAGAAGAAAAGACATCTGTTAATCTCGAATATAGCTGAATTTTAGGAAGACACTCTCATGGCACTCTCGACATGTAAGGAAATGGAGTGATGGTATGAGAAGGTGCAGCAGACAGTGGAGAGGATCGAGTATATTGAGGCAATCCAGAAAGGCTGAGAAAAGGAATACCACGACATTCGTCTAGTAAGTAAAAGGAGTCTCAATCGCATGAAGCGATCGGCCGAATATTGGGCTAAAATGTCTTGAGTTCCACATGGAGAAATCCAAGAAAAATGGGCCAGATGTTGGAAGCACTGGGATAAAATCAATAAAATAATGAAATATATCAGACTCCTCGAGTTCTGTACCCCCGATATGTTTACCGATCTAAACTAAATAATCAAGCTGTGAGCCGAACAAGATGCGTTATGGGCCGAAGAATGTGAAAAGGTCATCGATGCAAAGCTAGGGCAAGTGCAACAGTTCGTAGGACATCTGATCAAAGACCGAACCATGTTTCGCCAATTGAACTTCAGTCTCGCGAAGTATCGGGCGCACGCGATAGACATCAAAGGGATATACATGGCTCCAATGGAACAACATAGATTTCCATGGGCCAACACCTGTGAAGAACTCTTTATCATATGGTCTGATTATGAAAGAAGCCACCCTTTTCAAGAAACATCTCGGGTGGACTGTTGAAATACTGTTAGATGATAACGCCACGTGGCGATTTTTGATTATCTCAAATTGTATTTAGCCATTAATTACTGTTCAACTTTATATTATAAATAGAAACATCGACCAATGAGTCAAAGGTCGATGGTTGTTGTAAGAACTCTTTCTTTTGGTTGTTGATAATTATTTTGAGACTGCTATGAATTGAGAAGTGCTTCTGGACCAAAGACAAGCTATCTTCATCAGATGTATGTGATTGGAGTTGGAGAAGAATTAATTATTTTCTTGGTCCATGAACGTTGCAGTAAATGAGTAAGATAAATTGATTCTATTGTCAAGTTATCTGGTGCAATGTTTTGATGTTCTTTGCTTTAAATGATGAAGATAAATCGTTGTGCTGTTATGTGATGAACGTTATGGTATATGAATTATTTTTCTTACCGTGATCTTGATTACATATGTGTTTTATTTCTATTAATTAGTTCTCTCAGATAGTAATTGGATGTTTATTTGGTTGATGTATTATTACTAGGCCTTTTGGCATAAAATCGCTGTCTGCATGTTCTAGCAGCGGGTTATCCCAAGTTCGACCTCTTCCCAATAGTTTTAACTTTTGTCCTGTTGTTTGTCAAGTTTATTTATACTGGCTTTCATTTCTCACACCAGCCCCACCCAAGAGAAATACAGAAAAAAGAATTGTCCTAACTGAGGAAGAGCCTCCAACAGAAGATACAAAATCCCATCGATAATCTGGCCATATCGCAAGATCTGGAGAACCATTCCACTCCAAACACTGCAGAGTCTAATTGGGCCTCGGTGGAAGTTTTGATTCCTGCTGTTGAGTCAGGGGATTTAGGCCCCATCAACAGAACTGGCACTAGAAGGAGGGCCTGAAGAATGAATGGATGAGTATATAAGTTATATAAATATTTCAAATAGCCTACAAATTCATAATGGCCCACATGCATGGCTAGTCATCCTAGAGACAACCCACGTTTACTAAGTACTCCCGAAGCGGATAGCTCACCCCATTCTGAGGGAGAACCATTTCACCCTAAAATACCTTACACCCTCCGTCACGAGGAAGTGAATCAGTTTAGGAGAATTACCAGAGCCTACACCTGACAAATCGACGCATTGCCCTTCACTCCTATCCTCCCTCGAAGAAAACAACAAAGTAGGCTAGTAGTCAACACTCTCAACGAAGTTTTCATACACTCCATAAAAGACTTAATAGATTTTGCGATTACCGAAATCCAAGAACCTCTTGATCTAATACCCGAGATGCCAGCCGACAACATCTCTGTGCCAGACGACCTTTCGGAAGAGGAAGAGCCTGACTAAGACTTTGAATATGTGAAAGGGAATAACGGTCGTGAGGAGGAAAGAGAAGTTCCACTTCAAGACAACCAACCTTGGTTGGTCGGGGACGTCGTGGCTATCCCTGGATGAGTACACAATCTCCCTCGACACCTGGAGAAGCTTCTCCCCAAGTATGATCCTGAAACGTCAAGATTGCCCGAAGATCATATCAAGAAATTCATACTCGCGATCAGGCTTATGAATGTTCAACATGAATATGTAGTATGCGGACTTTTCCCCTACACGTTTGAGAATTCGGCCTCCATGTGGTATTTTAATTTGCTAGTAGAATCCATAACCAGCTGGACTAAGTTCCAAAAGGATTTTCTAGACAAATTTGCTGAAGAAAATACCACGGGAGCCCTGATGGCTAAACTATTCGCAGCCACCATGACCCCAAAAGAGAGGTTCAAAGATTTCAATCAAAGATTCATGACTATCCTAAACAAATTTCAGCCCGTGGAGAAACCAACTCAAGAGTTGAAAATCGAGGTTTATGCCAACGCGCTTCTGGCCTCTATTTCCATGTTCGTTAAAAGATCTATTAGGCAAACCCTTGCAGATAATTTCGAAGAGGCCAAGACGATAGAGTTCTAGATGAAAGGATGTAAAGAAGGCCAGGCCTCTCTAGTGAGAAAAGATATCCATCCCCCTCCCAGGAGAGGACTCCTTTTGATGAGACCGTCGGGGAAACTGGTTGAACCAACTCTCGATAAGGGTAATGGAGATATAGAATACCTGCAACGCATGGTCAAGAAATTATCAAATGAGATTATAGATATGAAAAGAAATGCAAGTGATGGAAACCAAGGCCAAAGGCCCTATAAACCTTTCTTTAAAAGAAACCAACCTTTCAAAGAAATTGAACCTCCCCCAGCCAACCTAAACATTGATCTAGGTAATGTTGCATATGATTCTTTCTATACTTACCACCAAGGAAACCCCTCGGAAAGGGAATACCCTCAATGGGCCCATGCCATGAATTTAATGGCCAATCATTTTTCTGGATGAAGTCTCCCTGATTGAACCATCCAGTAGTTCGGCCTTGAATATTGCCGATCAGGAAGAGGCTGATCCACCACAAGACACATCCATGCTGATATGGGATCCCAACATGATCACGTCTTCGGATTGTCTATTTGAGTCTCGGGAACAACCCATAGAGGTATCGACAGTACAAACATGTAGTAAGGGTAAACCCAGCCCAAAAGATACTGATGCCACCCATGCATCGCAAAGTAAATTAACTCCTGATCGCCCGAAAATACCTTTCGCTCCCAGTAAAAAGCCTATAAGCATCCATACTCAGTATTCTCCTAAATTAGATTACAATGTAGTAGAAGATTTGAAGAAGATGAAAGCCAATGTGTTGGTTATGGACATATGTAGAATCCCTAAGAAGAAATACCTTCTGTTGCAAGCTCTGAATTCGGTAGAAAACCCGACCACCGACGATAGTTAGAGAAAGAATCTACCCGCTACAGATTTAGCAAGCAAACCAACCATAAACACCTACTAAGGAGGTAGGAGAGAGAGGCCTTTCGTACCACCTTTCCTTTTAACGTTCAAAGTCTTCAATAGGAATCTCCACAATTGTTTGGTGGATTCCGGGGCATCTTCTAATGTCATGTCCTTGGACATTTGTAATAAATTAGGTGTTGTCCCTCTAAAAAGTGATAAGCATGTCATAAAACTAGACAGGACCCAGGTCAAGGTCATGGGGGAACTCAAATATGTGATGATCAAGATAGCCACTCATCCTAATTTCGTGTAGGTGATTGACATCATTGTGGTGGATATCCCTAAGGCATATGGGCTATTATTGAGCCAAGATTGGTCCGAAAAACTAAACGGATATTTTAGCACAGACTAGGCACACCTTTGGCTACCGCTGAAAGGATATAAGAACATGATCAGGATCGATACAGAGAGATACTTGGAGCATATGGTCACTGATCTGGAAACCCCGAACGAACCTGCCTCTACCAATTTCCCCATATTGGGAAATTATTCCTGTGATTCTCACTTCGGAAACTTTGCTCCTCTCTTTTCCAATGTTTCACTTACTCAAAACTCTAAAATGGTCTTCCAAGAAGAATCCCTGATGCCAATAGAAGATTCTCTCTTTTGTCAAAGCCCCCTGCTAGGACTACCGCAAGAAAAGATCGGAGAACAAAACCTCGGTGATAGGAGAGAAAGGAGTGATTGTTGCTCACAAATATGGACCCTCTATTTTGATGGATCTAAATCACAAGAAGGGTTAGGAGCAGGGTGCATCCTTATCGATCAGAAAGGTAAACATCATTTATTGTCCTATAGACTAGAATTCGAATGCACCAACAATACTGCCAAGTATGAAGCGCTAGTACAAGGATTAAAGAAAGCCATAGATCTGGGCGTCAAGGTACTGGAAGTTTTTGGAGATTCTGAAATCATTGTTAGACAAGTAAGGAATACTGTACATTGCAATTCACCCCATATTAAGATCTACCAACAGGAGGTCCATCGGTTAATAGAATGCTTTGAGGCATTCAATATCACTGCAATTCCTAGAGCAAAGAATGTTCTTTCTGACTTCTTAGCCACAACTGCTTCTAGACTATCGCCTTTAGAGGATTATGAAGCCTCCCGATTCACTGTGGAACTGATCTACAAGCCATCGGTACCTAATAACATCTCTAATTGGAAAGTATTTGAAGGAGATGAACATATCATAAGTTTCTTAACCAATCAAGACAATTTCAAAGATCTCGCCATCGACGATGAAGAATTCCAAGAGAAACTAACAGAAGACGATTCTCGGGTAGGCCAACATATGGATAAATCAAAGGCTCACATAATCCCGAAAGGGATAGCTAACCTAGAGAATCTGTTTGATCTAAGGGAATGATTTAAAGAACCCAAAAACACAAAGGCTGGTAGCTCTTGTCCCCTCCACAAAACGGTAAATCTTGGGACCCCGAAAAACCCAAAGCGTGTAAATATTGACAAAACTATATCTAAGGAAGAGAGGAAATCCTACCTCAAATTATTCAGACAATACCAGGATTTTTTCGCTTGGTCCTATAAATATTTAAAAACGTATGACACCTGCATTATTCAGCATACCATCCCATTGAAGCCCGAAATGAAGCCTTTCCAACAGAAACTCCGAAAGTATCATCCTTCCCTGGAACCTCTCATGTATCAGGAGTTAAGGAAGATTTTAGATGCGAAGATAAGTTTCCAAGTCAGACATTCTGCCTGGGTAGAAAATCGCGTTCCGGTGAGAAAAAAATCGGGAGAAATTCGACTATGCTTAGATTTTCGAAACCTCAACAGAGCTTTGGAAAAGGACAATTATCTCGTCTCGCCGATGGAGCAACTCCTATAGACTGTGTCAGGTTCAGTGTTTTTCTCTCTGTTGGATGGTTTCTCAGGGTACAATCAAGTGTTGGTTTCAGAGGAAGACCAATTAAAGACTACCTTCAGAACCAAGTGGGGAACCTTCACTTATAAACGCATGCCTTTCAGCTTAATTAACGCAGGAGTAACCTTCCAGAGGGCCATGGACGTGGCTTTTCGGGGACTTATAAATAACTGTGTGGTAGTATATTTAGATGATGTAATTGTGTATTCGAAGAATAAAGAAGAAAACATCCAACACTTAACTTAGATTTTTGAGAGATGCAGGAAATACGGTATATCACTGAATCCTAAGAAAACTATCTTCGGTGTCGAGGAGGGTAAATTGTTGGGTCATGTTATATCTCAAGCAGGGATTCACATAGATCCCAAAACGATTAAAGCCATAGCTCAACTTCCGCTACCCCACAACAAGAAGTCCATGCAGTCCTTTTTCGGGCAAATCAACTTCGTGAGGAAATTCACTCCCGACTTCGCCGAAATTATCAAACCCTTACAAAAGATGATTCGCAAAGATGTCGAATTTAAGTGGGATGATGAACGAAAAAATGATTTCAACAACATCAAGGTTGCCATATCCCGAGCATCGGTGTTGTGAAGTCCCAATTTCAATAAAGACTTTAATCTTTATACTTTCACCTCTGACCAATCGGTAGTTACGGTTTTGACTTAGAAGGACAATGACAAAAATGAAGCCCCAATGTCATTTATGAGTACCAACCTTCAAGGAGTTGAGCTCAATTATCCCTCCATAAACAAATAGGCCTACGCGGTCTATAAGGCAGTAAGACATTTCAGGTCTTACATCCTCAAGAATCACACTAAGGTAATTGTGCCGCACCCTGCGGTCCGATCCTTGTTTACCCAACAAGAAATGGGAGAACGAAGAGGGAACTGGATGGTCGTAGTCCAGAAATTTGATCTAGATATAAAACCCGCCAAACTAGTAAAGGGGCAAGGTTTGTGCAAGTTCGCAGCCAAAGCCCAAGATCAAGTAAATGAATATCCTGGGTGGGAGAATGAAATAACACTTTGGTGTGGAGAAGAAACATACATTTCTCCAAGATGATACTCCTAGTACAAGGATTTTTCTTATCTAATGCACCACGGGACTTGTCCCAAAATCATCAGCCCCAAAGAAAGGAGAGCCCTTAGATTAAAATCTGTGCAATACCGCCTTATAAATTCGGTACTCTTTCGGATCAAATATGACGGGGTATTGCTGAGATGTCTCGAACGAGAAGACAATGATAAAGTGTTGAAGGAACTCCATGACGGTCTCGCCTGAGGAAATTTTGCGGGGAACACCACCACTCATAAAATCCTGAGTGCCAGCTATTATTGGCCCACTTTGTTCAAAGATGCTCATGCTTATGCTAGGAATTGTAAGACTTGTCAAATAAGTGTTGGCAATGAGAGAAGGGCAGCAATCCCACTTCATCCTGTAACTATATCTAGACCTTTTGAGTAGTGGGGGTTGGATATCATAGGAGAAATTACACCCAACTCTTTGAAATTGCACAAGTACATTCTTACTGCCACTGACTATTTCACAAAATGGGTTGAGGCCATTCCTCTGACCCATGTAAATGAGAAAATAGTCATCCAATTTATAGAACAACAACTAATTACGAGGTTTGGTGTCCCTTCTGTTTTGGTCTTTGATAATGTAGCCTACTTCTCTTCTACCCTATTGACAAATTTCACTCTGGACAAAGGAATCATAATCAAGTACTCTGCAAATTATTACCCTCGGGGAAATGGTGTGGTAGAATCAACCAATAAGAACTTGGTAATGATACTAAAGAAGATGGTTGCAGATAAACATAGAAATTGACATAACTAACTCCATAATTCCCTATGGGCTGATAGGGTCACACCCAAAGAAGCCATAGGGAATTCCCCATACTTCCTAGTCTACGAACAAGAAGCCATTCTCCTGAACGAGCTTTATCTGCCATCTCTCTGATTGGCCCAAGATTCTAACGATGAAACATCCTTGGCCATGCAACAAAGAATCAACACTCTGCTCATGCTGGAGGAAGAGAGGGAAAAGGCTAATTCTAAATTTTCAGCCCATTAGTAGATAGTGAAAACATGGTTCGATAAACATAAAGCTAAAGAAAAGAATTTTGAAGTAGGAGACTTAGCTCTAAAGTGGGATAGGGTAAACGAACCCAAAGGGAAGCATTCCAAGTTTTAGAGACTATGGATTGGGCCCTTTTAGGTGGCTGAGAAGATTGGGGTAGGTACTTATCGGTTGCAAAATATGAGAGGGGAACCTGACGCCCTCCCAGT
>JASDQU010682716.1:25448-36466 GCA_032191745.1 Picea mariana | reverse complement strand
GATAAAGTAATAAGTTCGCCATGAAAATTGAAGGAATGAGTATTGCCACCTTGCTAACCCTCCTTTACCTTTACTTGTGTTGGTTTGGGGTTTTTATGTTATTTTTGTTTTAAGGGTTAATTAAGTTTAAATTAAAATATTTATTATACCATGTTTAAATTGTTTAATTTAAACACGATATCTTAATTATTATTTTAATTTAACCTTACCCCTAACCTAAACTATAAATAGAACCCCCCCCCCTCTCATATCACTCACTCTTTTGTATCACTTGCTTCTAAGTGTGAGCGGATCCTCTCCTAGCTGCCGCTCCTTTTCTGTTGAAGCTGTGGCCCCTTTTTGCTGTGAGTGAAGTCTCCTTGCTGCGGCCTCTTCTAGTTTTATGTTGCAGATCTTTGTGATGTGGTTGTGGCTCCCTTTGAGTGCTGACTGTGGGGTGTGGCCCCTCCCCTATCAGCTGTGGTAAGCCTGTATGGTGTGTGGCCTCTCCATTTCTGTTGTGGTTGAGTTCTAGGGTGCAGCCCTCTCCATTTTCTGTTGTGGATGAGTTCTAGGGTGCGGCCCTCTTTTGCTCTGTTGTGTAAAGCCTATAGGGTGCGGCCCCTTCTTGATGTGGTGTATTTGTAGGGTGCTACCTTTTCACTGCTGTGTGGGGTTACTCTTGTGGCTCGGCCCTCCTCCTCTCTGCTGTAAAGTAAATTCTGCTCAGATCTCTCTTTTGAGCCATGGCCTCCTCTAAGCCACTCCTCCTGTAAAGGTTTTTGTCCACAGTTTTCTTGTGTGAGAGTTTTGGATGTTTTAAGCAAACTTGTTTGAGGGTTTTAACTGTGTAAAGACCTTCTGGTTCTATTCCTTTGGTGGCAAGAAAGATTCTTAATTTATTGGCAAGAGATCCAACCTATAAGGTGGATCTATGAACTGAACCTTGTCTGAGCATAATACAAATGGTTCTACATCTCTTGTGGTTGTTGTGACTTCTTCAAAGGTAAGGTTTCTGCACTAGGTAAGCTGTCTACTCATTATCTTCAGATCTGGACTTTGTTTTGATTTCTGTATTGTATGATTCATCTAGATCTACTTATTAGCCTAGACAACTACTAGATCTGATCTATAAATTGAGCTTGACATTTGTCTCTTAGTTTGATTTACTGTTCATGACCAGTTTACTTTAGATCTAAAGATCAGTGAAATTTTTTTGAGTTCAGCATTATAGATCTATTTCACTGTCTTGTTTTATCCTGAACTGTTCACTATCCAAGTAGTAGAGTTCTTGTTTAACTTTTGAACAGTAGATCTGAGTTTTATTACTGATCATCAGATCTAGTTTTACTGAGTTTATTACTGTCTCACTTTAGATCTCCTAGATCTATATACTAGTTAAAGTGTTTGAGTTTGTTGAACCTTAGACCTAGTTGTTTTATTCATTGAAACTAAAAGATACTACTGTTTTGCTTCATTGCCCTAATTCTAACACATTGTGCCTCCAAGGACACACTAAGTGAGCCGGACTTAGCTCACGTTTGCAAGTGTGTATAAGGACGGCAACAGGAGTGAAATAGGGAGATAAATAAGGTAGGCGCCCCCTTAGGAGAGAGAAAAAAGGTGGGCACCCCCCTCCTCATGACTCATTCAGGCCAACCCATGCAAACGCTTGGCCAAGCTGCCACTTGTCATTTTCGGAGAGTGCCATGTGTCACCCAGCTAAAAATAGACACTACCAAAAATAGACATGTCCAAAAATAGCAATCTCCCTAAAATTCCGGAAATGCCACCCAGGACCACCAAGAGACCACTACCCAAAATAGTATGTCTAAAAATAGACATCGCTAAAAATAGAAATTCCTTGGAAGTCAATGGAAATATAATCATCAAATTCAATTTCTTGCAAGGAATCCGGAAATGCCATCGGAATCACGATCTGACCCCTCGATCTCCAACTGCTAAAAATAGAAAGTACTTGCACAACATCTCGGAAAGGGTTCACTGGACTCATAATGCGACTAGGAACAAAAYTGTATGCTCGGAAATGTCATGCGAGTCTCCGGACACGATCTCCAACTGCTAAAAATAGAAAGTACTCGCACGACATCCTGGAAAGGGTTCACTGGACTCAGAATGCGACCAGGAACAAAATTGTATGTTCGGAAATGTCATGCAAGTTTCCGGACACTGTCTCCTAAAAAATAGGGAACTGACTAAAAGCAACAATCTCCGTCTCTGAACCATGGAGAACTGAGCTGAATCTATCACTGAAGCAAAACCACCACTGAACCAATCTTTGTACCTACCCTCGACAGGAAACAACCTCAGCCTGACCAAGTGTTGTCTTTGAAAAAATGTTTGAATGCCAACATATGAAAATAACACCGGCCCTTAACCCCAGGATTACCAAGTGAAAAAAAATCCAGGGGTTAACAGGCCTCAAATGCCTGACTAGACAAAAAGGATGATCGATCTAAGCCCTCTATAAAAAGTACGAGCAGTAGAGACAGGCACCAAGGCAGCAAAGTCTGAAACCTTGTAACAGCTAATAACAAGTCTTAGCCGGGATAGGATATGTTGGGGTTATTAAACTAAGCTCTCCAATATGTATATGTAATGAATTGTCTTAAGTTTAGTGTGATACCAATAGAGTATCTGATTTTTTGGCTTATCCCTTAATTAGGGGGAAAATTAGTTGATTAGTTACACATGAATATCTTATAGAATAAAAAGGAAAGCAGTTACATTGTCAGGGTTGTTAATCAATTTTCTTTCACGGAGATTCTAATGGCTTCACAGTTAATAAGGAAGAAGTTTTCGTTTCAATGGCTGTAAAAATTAATGTTTGGCACATTGGCCATTTTTTAGAATATTCTGGAATCTGTACATGTTGGTGTGATTGCTTTTGTTCTCTTGTAAGCAATGTTCAATGTTAAGGTTGTTATTTCACTTTAACCTTTCTTTCATGGAGATYATAATGATTTATAATGATTTGGAAGTTAGTAAGGAAGGAGTTTTCTTTTCAGTGGCCATGAGAATGAATGTTCAGAACATTGGCTGTGTTTGTGAATGTTGTGTACATGGTGTGTTTGCTTTTGTTCTCTTTTAACAATGTTCAATGTGAACAGTTGATGTAATTGCTATTAGCTGCATACCCATATTATCCATTCAGAGAGTAGGCTAACAAGTTAGCATACCATTTCAACAGAAAGGCCCTGTACCTTTCCGGACTATGATACCAATGTTCTAGCACTGATTTTTGTTTCTCTAACTAAAATGTTTGCGATAAGCAAATTGGTATGAAACACCTAGAAAAACTCTGGAAACATTTCCTGTACAGGAAATTTTGGGAAACATTTCCCAGACATTTCCTGTACGGGGAAATTGTGGGAAACATTTCCAAGCAATTTCTTGAGAGTCCCGGACTAGGTGATTCTGGCCCCAAATAATAATTTTTTAAAAACATTTTTCCTTAAGTGGCATGGGACCTACTCACACGGAAAAATAGAAAACGGAGCGAAAGGGGAAAAGACCAGGAAAAAAATCAGATATGTTTTTGATGAAAAAATAGTAGAATTTTTCTAATATATGAAAATTCAAAAATTTATATTTAGATCAAATAAAAAATGCTGTCTTTCCGTTTCCTCAAATATTGAAAGTGGCATTTCCACTGCCCTTTCCTCTTTTGGAACCTGTATCCATTTCACCATTTCAGGTGACAATTTCCATGTTAGATATAATGGTTATGATTAGGACTTAGACATACATTACATGTATAACAAGGGGAGTTGCAAAGGCAACAAGTCCCTGCCTTCGGCCGGTTGAGATTCAGAACAAGAGAATGCAGAACTAATAAGTGCAGATATTTAGTGAATACTACTTAGGAACAAAGCAATTAGCATTTTTTTTGTTTGTGACATATGACATATGATTAAGGGGAGGTGGCATGGAAAGTTATGATAAACTTGAAGAGAGAAAGCCTTTATTATAACAAAACAATGAAATTTAATAGTGAACAAATAATTATTTTTCTTTGGAGATAATTATAGCATATTTATTAAATGAATATGAATATATATGAAGGTTTAATATTATATTAATTATTAGTACAACCTTGAAGGATTTATACATGTATAATTTTTTTATAAATAAACAAGATAATTTATGTATGAATATATGGTAAAATAATTTTAGTATTCCCAGCAATTCCAAATAGATTTCGCTTATTTTTAAAGGTAGCGAGGACAACTGTTAAATTACTGCAGCTGCAAGAGTCATTCTCCAGGAGGATGGCATAAGACCCTAGCTAAGATCTAGGGCCCACAGTACACTCCTAGGGTTCTTGGTTTGGGACCAAGTAGTTTGAGCCATGGCAAAAGACCCTAGTGAGGGCCCCCAGTGTATTTTTGGGGTTCTTGGTCAAAGACCAAGCAGTAAGTCCCTAGATGTGTTCTAGGGCCCCTGGATGTGCTCCAGGGAATCTTTGCTCAGTGCTTGGATTGATCTTTGGATGTGTTCCTTGGTGGTTGATGATGTAAGTCCCTAGATGTGTTCTAGGGCCCCTGGATGTGTTCCAGGGAATCCTTGCTTAAACGCTTGGGTTGATCCTTGGTCTTGTACCTTGGTGGATGAAAGACCCTAGATGTGTTATAGGGCCCCAGATGTGTTCTAGAGTATCCTGGTCTTGGACCAAGTAGTTCTTGGTTGTGTGCCAAGATGTGATGATGTGTGATCTTCTTCTTCTCTCCCGGGATGGTCCATGAGACCTAGGAGCACCTAGAAGATGGAACATCACTGGTTTCTCCTCTTATGCAGGGATGATAAAAGCTTATAAGTTATCATGAGACATGTGTGGACAGTTTACCTTTGAAGAAGACCCCTTTGACTTTGTCTTGCAGCCTCCCCTTGCTTGATTCGCTTTCTCCATCTTGCTTAATGTTGTGTTGGTCTTCTATAAGTCACTTTGACTTATTTGACTTTGTGATTAATATTTTAAGTAATTAAATATTAATTTTTATTTATTTTATTTTTTAGGTTTTAATTAAACCTAAATCTCTAACCCTTTCCAAAACTATAAATAAAGACCTACCCCTCTCTCATTATCACATTCACTTGCTCTCCCCTTCTAAGTCTGATTTTCTGCAGCTATCTCAGATTGGCTCTTGTGTTGGGTGTACGGCCTTCTTGGTGGACTCTCTATTTTCTTGTTTGAGGTGCTGCCTCCCTAGTTTCTTCCTCTTGCTGGCTGGTGGTTATTTCTGGTCTGCCTACTGCTGGGCATTGGAGCCACGGACCTCCCTCCTGCTGTGTGTAAGTGTTGCGGACCTTCCCCTTGTTGTTGTAGGTGTCACGGCCTTCTTTAAGCCCCTCTTCTTGCTGTCGTTGTGTGTTGTAAGGGTGCCGCTGCCTCCCAGGCAGCCCTTTGGCTCCTCCCCTCATCTCTCCAGGCTGCCACTGAGTTCTTCTCCACTGCTGTGGGTGTTTCTCCTTGGCTGCCACCTCTGTAACCCTCCTACTGCTGTTTATTAAATTTTGTCTTAAGGGTTTTGCACTACAGTTCATCTTGGACAGTTTTGGTTGAAGCTTCTTGTGGTCTTTGGGGTTTCCTATATCAGTTTTCTCTTGCTGATTATCATTGAGTTCTTCTCGGTAAAACTGTCCGCTTAAAGATCATGAAGAGATCAAACCCTTGAGGCTTTGATCCATGACCTTCATAGCTTGTCTAAGCATAAAGAAAGAGGACTGCCATACATCAGGTACCTCTATCATTTGTTTTCTAAGGTAAAGTTCAGATCTGGTTGTACTCTTGTTTACTTATGTTTCTAGTTTAATTTAATATTCAGAAAAGTTATTTTCTGTCCTAGTTAAAGTCTGTTCTCTTTAGCATATTCAGTTTTGTATTTTCAGTATTTCATCTACTTCAGATTTATGTTTTGAAATGTTGATCTGTATGTACAGTAGAGTTCAATTTTGAAAAGATATCTCTGTTTTTTATTTTCCCTAAAAATCTAACAACAAGTTTCGGGCTTCCAAAATCCATATTGAACTTGTTGACAGGCTGCTGCGTGTGAGTGCAATCATTGAGATGGGGACATGAACAGAGATTTGTGTCACCTCCCTGTGTTGAATTGGTAAAATAGTGTCCTTAACCCATTCCTTATTTAGTGAATTCATTTTTGAAGGTTGCGAGGACAAGTTTCGGGCTTCCAAATTCCATATTGAACTTGTTGACAGGCTGGTGTGTGTGAGTGCAATCATTGATATGGGGACATGAACAGAGCTTCGTGTCACCTCCCTGTGTTGAATTGGTAAAATATTGTCCTTAACCCATTCCTTATCCATGATAGCATGTAAGCATAAAAATATATGTTAATATATATCTAGATGTATATACTTTATTGCTTTGGAAGGAATTGAATGAATTATTTACTACCTCATAATAAAAAAGCAGACGTAGCTAAGTAAGATGCCCATGAAACTTGCATGCCAAAGCAGACATAGCTAAGTAGTAGCAGCCAAAGCACATACCAAGAAACTTTGGTTGTACGTAGCAGTAGCCAGAGCACACGCCAAGAAACAGTAGGGGTGGGAATCAATCTAGTGAAGAGAACGAACCTGGAATGCCTCCATGACAGTGGATCTATCTAATAGCCCTGGGTGACCGACTATATTCAGGTGTAAGACATGCAATTGACCAGGTGGCTAGGTGGAGGTGGAAGTGGAGGGCGGAGGGCGGTTGGCAGCTAACTAGAGACACCAAAACGGGTTATGGAAACATTAAGCATTTAATGTTGGGAATTAATGCTAACTTGAAAGTTAGCATTAATTCACATTGCTTCCTCAATATTTTCTTTCCTTAGTTCCCGGCCTCTCATTTCCTAAGTTTGAAGCCGCTTGCCTCGATAAAAGGCCAAATAAGGCTTCAAACTTAAAAACTTAGGAGAAAAACATAAATGCCAATTGGAAAATTTTATGAAATTATTAAAACTTTGGGTTAAACTGGTCTATTTTCGTCTAGGTGTTAATAGATCTATAAAAAATCGATTACTAATAGTCCCTGCTGCCAAAGGGCAGGGACTAATAAACAGTTACCAGATTCATATATAAATGCTCTCTCCCATGTATAAAGAACAAAGGTGCAAGTACCTAAAAACTTAGTGGCATATCATGGCTTATTTATTTAATAAAAAAGATCGAGAAAACCAATGAAATTCAAGACATTGTAACAATGCACATGCTATGCATCATGCTAACAGTGTCATTTATAGATTTGCATGTAAAAGGTGTCTGAAGAGTCCAAGTATCTATCTACTCCAATGCAACACATATTTTCTCTCCTTCCTAGTGTGACAGTCGATACACATTGCTTTCTTTTTCCACCATTAATTTTTGAAAATTTTCAGCATCCTAAAAAACAAATGCACGTATTAGTTTGAATCAATTCACATGTTAATTTGAATTAGTCAATCAGTTGTGGAGAGTGATCAATGGTTCTTTCCACAGAAGGCTTTTGATTGGATGGTGTTGTCGTCCTTATACACACTTGCAAACGTGGAAAAAGTCTCGATCCACTTAGTGTGTCTTTGGAGACACAATGCCTAAATCCAACCCACTGTCACCTTGATTTTGATTTATTCTGTCTAGGCTCACTCCTAGGGAAGCCAAGGGGGCTAGACCCTAGTTACTATGTGAATTATTAGATGAATTTTAGGAGTTAGTTTTAGTTTGTTAAAGGTAGAGGGAAGCTAGCCTATATGAGAGGCAGCAATGCAATGCAAACCTTTAATGAAAAGCAGCCCTTTCCCTAAGTCAACTATGACTAGTGCCTAAAGTTGGGCAAGGGGTCAACTAAGTCTATACAAAAGATTACAAGAATTAAATGATTTGTTTACAAAAGAATAGCTTTACACCAAGTTACAAGATGAATTAAAATAATGACCAATATACAATGTAAATTGCAATTTGAACAAGAACAAGAATGAGTTAGTTACACAAATGATGAGCAATAGCCAATGAACTCAACAACTAACTAACCATCAAGCATGTAACTTGAAAACGCTGGAAAAAGAGAAAGTGCACAACTTCTAGAGGAAAAAGAACCACCAAGAGGAAGTGCGCAACTTCTGAAGCAAGGGGGGAAACCACTCACCAAGTGCCCCAAAGAGATGGTGCACAACTTGACGACAGCCTGCCCTTGAACAGATGAACCACTTTAACCACAATGAACTTGAAAGTAAATGCTTGGAAATTAAAACCATGAGCATAAGAAAATACCTTGAACAACAATGTTTGCACAACTTGAAATGAAATGCTTGCAATGAAAAGTAGAGATGAATTAAACCATAAGCATGTGAAAGAAACCTTGAACAGCAAGGTATACACAACTTAAAAGATACTGAAAATGGAGAGCAAGTGTTAAAATTTTAAGAGTCTCTCTTTGATAAGGGGGCCTAAGCTAATGTGAAACCAACCTAAGCTATGTGAGTACCCCTATACTCTTACCGCTATGGCTAAAATGATTGTTGGGTGCTCAAAAAGTAGGGCAAATAAGGCCCTACCCTAGCTCCATAGGTCAACCCAAAAAACTTGGGCGCTCAACAAGGGGGACACCTAGTGCCGTGAGATCATCTCTGATCTAGCACCCCAAGTAGCCTCCAGAAGCCTCCTTTTTGGTGGCGAAAGTTGTATCAGTAGAGGGTGCTCTAATTACTAGATTTATTGATCCTCCTAAAACTACAAGTAGATTGATTTAACAATTAAGATTACTTGTGTTGAGAGCTTAAATAGATGAAATAACAAGTGCTTAAAAAAAATGTATAAGAAATGAAAGTGTTTCCAAAAACTTATACAAAAAAGGAAGTGCTTCTAACTATTATGACATATAAACAATGAACTAAAAAGGAAATTAAATGAAACTAGAAGCATAAAACCATTAACCATTTAGCATACTAAACTAGCCTTACGATACTGCATGGTTGGCAAAGCCAATCCTCTTTGCAGGGTGTAGGAAAAAGAATGAAAAAAAGAAAATAACTTGACTTGAAAAGAAAGCAAGTAAACCTAGCCACACAACCTTGTCTTAAGGACAAGTGGGGCAACAAAATAAAAGTTTAAAACAGAAAATTACTTCTAAATCCTAGCCTTACGATTTAGCATGGGTGGCAAAGCCAAGCCTCTTTGCTAGTTGTAGGCAAACATAAATAAAAAACGCAGAAATTTTAGTAAACTTGAGAAATGYAAGYCCAARARACTYTSTTTGGGCTTGCTTRCAATGTGAGAAAGTAGAAGAAGAAGAGBGTATTCAATACCCTTGCTTGGGAGGTTGTTTGTTGATGATTTGTGGCCCCAAATGGGCAWCACCTCCSCTTAACTGGYTCARMTYTGYAGAAAATCAGCAAGTAAAACTTGYTGKWARAGYTGCAAAACAACCAATAAAYYTTGGAAAAWTYCTGTTARAASAAACCAWAAATTTTAGACAATAAAAACAACATATAATTGATGATTAAATGACCTATTCTAYTGCAGAAATATACCCAWAAATGCTATAGAAATATGARTGWARAGAAYARAAAATTTAGAGGGTTTCAAGTGGGTGAAGGGATAAATTTCCAAATMTGAAATTTATCCTTCCTCAACCCTTAGTGACCTGCAACAATAGAACTCAAGCTACAAAATAAAGAAGAAGGTGAGTAGATCCCAAAAACATTAACAAAATACTTTGTTAAAGAAAGGAAACTACTACACTAAGATCTAGAGCAATATTACTATAGATCTATCCAAGCAAAATACTTTGCTTGGATCTCCTACTCTAGATCTAGAAGCCTAAAACTCAAAGAACAAAGATACAAATCACCTCCCATAAGATCCAAAGCCAAGCACCAAGAAGACTCCCAATGCCAAAGATTTCCTCCAAAGATTTTTTATTCCAATAGAAGCAAGCTTGAGCAAATACTTGCCACAAACTTGAGAAGAAAGAATGAGAAGAAGAAGAGAGAGAGAGAGAGGAGTGGGAGAGATTTAGGTATAGTAACAATAGCTGAGAATAGATGTGAAATGAGGGAGGGGTGAGCATTCTTTTATACTTGGGAGGCAAGAGAGACCCCTCTTGGATGAGTTACAAGTGTCACACATCCAAGAGAAATAGACAAAGTCAAGGAAGAGTCACTTTTAGGGTTTTGGTAGTGAGTTAGGATTTGAGGGTTGAGTGAGGGAAGGGGGGAAACACCTTTTCCTATGGTCAAACATTAAATTAAACACCAAGGAGGGCGAATTTAGGGTTTAGGTGGCCTTTTTCACTTAAACCTTTTAATTCCCACATGTCAATTAGGAAGGGAACACCACTTTAAGTTGTTGGCTAAGCAATGGGGGGGTTCTTTAAGTGGAAAATTACTTTTCCAACTTAGGAAAAAGGTTAGGAAACCTTTCCCACTCTCTCTCATGACTTTTTGTTCATTTTACAATTTTTGGCTTTTTTAATTTAACCAATTATTTGCTAATTTTTTCTTGACTTGGACTCCTCATGGGTAATGACCTAGCAAAACTTGTCCAATTGGGCTGAAACTTGGTCCAAGGGTGTAGGGGATCTCATTCCATTTCTTTTGAGTACTCATACCCCTATCAAAATCCCCTAGGACATAGTTTTTACATTTTTACATCAAATTTAATTAAAATTACCATTAACTAGGTAATTTTTAAAAATTTAAAAAAAACTACTTAGACTATATGGAATTCTGCAAGACTCTAGGAGATGTCTAACATGGTCATTTACAATATTCCTAGACCCTAATCACCCATTGGGCTCGATCATTAGAATGCCTTTCACCACTTTGGAGGATTATTGTGAGTGAAAAACTCAAGGGTAATTAAAATGGTTGGTTAGGCCAAATCAATTACCTGAGAAAAAAAAACACTCGATGAAAGGACTTCCCTAATGATAAAGTCCTAGGCTACTAACCTAAAATATGATCCATGCTAACCCATTGCATTATTATCCCACGCAGGGGAGTGGAAATTCCAATTACAAAAAGAAGTGTTGG